>AYEL01080409.1:0-30805 GCA_000484575.1 Olivierus martensii
TAATTAAAAACAAAATTAAAATTACTATAATTATGGTAAAACATTTAACATTAAATATTATTTTTAACATGTAAGTCTAATTAATATTTAAATTGAAAAAGTTATTAAGCAATTTAAATGCAAATTTCCTAACAAAAAATAATAAAGTTTTTAATATTGATTTATGAAATTATAAATAGAATGATATTTGGATAAGTCATAAAACATGCATTGCCATAATTAATCATAAAATCAGATATAGAAAGAAAGAGTGAATTAAATTATTTTGATAATTTTTTATACTTTCATAATTAGCAATATAAAAAGTTTTAATATATTTATTTCAGTTAATAATCCTTTTTGTAATGTTTTATAAATTTTTATTTCCATTGACAATTATACTCTTTGTAAAAGCTAATTTAATATTAAAATGAATTATTTCAACAATGGTTAAAATAACAAACATTAAAATGTGAAAAACTTAAATTTTTTCCTTCATTTATGCTTTATTAAATCAAATAATTAATATAATAATTAAACAATTATTAATTTGTTTCCATTTCTATGCCCTTAGGAAGTAAAATTTTATAAACTTTGTCTGTTTTCACTTAATTACAAATCAAATTTATGCTAATCAAAAATTATTAATTATCAGAAACTTGTTTACTCTGAAATTTATTAAGTTATGTTCTGATGTTGAAATATTATATTTATAAATTTTCAATAAACGATAATTTAATTCTGTTAACTTTTCTAAAAAGTAGTTTTGTGTTTAAAATTACAATACTGATATCCAATATCCTAATGGATAATTCTTAATTTGGTATAATAATTTCTTTTGTTAACCGAAGCTTATACAATATTTCAAAATACTGTACTATTAATTAAATTCTACATGTTTTTGTTACATTTACAATATATTCATCTTATTTTATTAATTAAAAATTCAAACAAAATTCAAAAATATAACTAGACAGTTTTGATTTATATAAGCTTTCAGTTTAGTTTTCTATTCTTTATTGTTTTCATGAGCTCTGATAAAAGCTTTATCAAATATTTAAAGTTTTAATTAATGAATGCATAAAAAACAGATTTAAAACAATAGAGAATATTATGAGAAAAAGATTGCATTTTAGATAAACTTGATAGAGTTTAGTAAACTGCAATGCATCCTGTTTAATCTGTTATAGTTTTTTTTTTTGTAACTAGTATACATGACATTTGATTTGCTTTAATAAACATGCTTATTTTATTGTTTTAGTATGATAATTATTTTATGTACCTTAATACAAACCAATTATATGTTTAGATTGAAGCAAAGAAACAATCTAATAATAAATTATGCAATATGGTTTATTCAAAAGCAGCTTTCTTAGAGGAAATCTGATTTGTTCTAATTTTAAATATCATTCATGCTGAACAAATTTTTAACAATTGAATAAATATGTTTGATGATGCATTTAATGATGATGAATTTTAATAAATGCACTGTACATATCAATAATTTATTAATATTTTTCATTCATGGAGTTTATATTAATATGTAAAATCAGTTTAGATTAAAATAGATGATAAAATATATCCTATCTTATTGCAGTGATTCCTAAAATATGGTATATGCACTTCTATTAGCATGCAAAAGCTTTTACCTATGGTACAACCATAAGGCAGAAGCATATAGGGAATGTTATGCTTTCAATTATAGAATTTTGTTAAGTTAGATACAAAGAAATTTTTGACATATTTGATAATATGTGATTGAAAAATTTTTAATAATTTAAATATGCTTTACATTGACTTGTTTTAGTGATCAGAGTGCAGGTTATAACCCCTCGTATATATATTCATGCATAAATCCACCACATAGATTAATAAATTTACACTGTTGTCCATTGTTATTAATGTTTATAATTTATAATAAAATAGTTTGAATTAATAAAATAACTATGTAATAGGTTTCGAAAAATGCTTTTGGATAGTACTCATCATCATCATGCGATTGTTCTTTGGCAGAGAGCATTGAATATACTCAATACAGATTTAAATTATATATAAAATTAAATAGAAAATCTAAAATTAACATTGAAAGTTAAAATTAAACAAAATTATTTATCAATTTTCAACACAAAACTAAATGTAAATAAAATTGATCATATGCTTCTATTCTCTTTTCAGTATGTTGCAGTTTTTTACATTAATAACATTTTTCTCTTAATTTCTTTGTAAAATTTGAATTTATACTTTTTTAATTCCTTTACTTACATTTCTTTTGATATTTGTTTATAAATTTTAGTTAAATTTCATTTAATACAGGCAATCTCTGAGTTATACAAGTGGATCATTCTGCAAAATTCTAAATCAAAATATACATATGTCAGAGTCAGTTATACATTATGCAGTACTAGTGTGTCACAATAATGTAACACTAAAAATAGTTTTATTAAAGAATGTGCACAAGTCATGTGATAAAGCAGTTGCTTATTACCTTGGAGCATCCAGATTCAATTTTGAGTCCCACACCTCAAGTTGTTCTAGAGGAGTCCAGGTTTGGGGCTGATTGATTATCTAAAAATAATTATATGTAAGTACAGATTTATATAAATTGGGGATTGCCTGTATTACTAATATTATTCAATTTTAGTCACATAAATGTTATTTTATAATACTATATAGATCTTCAATTATGACTGTAATGCATTTGTATGTTTTATTCAAAACGTTTATATAAAGTACATGCATATATCATTAACTGTATCTATTATAAGTTGGATGTTTTAGACATGTGAATATAAATGTCCAATTATAATGTAACTATTTTCTGTTAAAGCTCTGCTCTCTTGAAATACTAATTATCTATGAGACTTATATCACAGTTGTTGCTAAATTATTTCATTATTGTAATGTTTACTTAAATTCAAACCTAATGTAAGAATTTGAAAATTTGAAAATAAAATAATATAAGCAAAAGTTTAAAACTCAATAAATCACCAAAAACTGCTTAAAAGTTACAAACATACAACCTTAGAAATCAAGCACTGCTAAGTGTTTAAAATTCATAACTAGATTAGCATCTAATACTATATATCTTTCTTTTACTGCTTAATATGTTCTTATTATTTTATTTTGTTAGTCAAGATAATTTAATTTACATTCCAAAGAGATTTAATACGTTGTAAAAATCTGTATAGTCCAACATTCAATATGCAATAGTTTGAAAAATCTTAATTTTGCAATATAAACTCAGATACTAAAAATAGTGTAAATTATAAAAAACAAACAGTGTTGTTTATTTAATCTAAATCTGCCATCACATCTATAACTAATTATTAGACTAGCATTGCATTTATTAAATTTTTTAAAGTCCATATTTTGAATTAATATTTTTTCTGTAGTTAAACTATTTGCTTAACAGAATGCTGTAAAATAACAATCTCTCAACTTTTTAATCATAAACTCATTTATCAATAAGGATAATAGCATATACTCCATATAACAGACATGTATTATGATGAGCAAGAAGTGTGCACTCCTGAAAATTTCTTATGCAGCAATATAAGTGCATGCACCACACTTTGGAGACCTCTACTTTGTATAAAGATTTGCTTTCAATGATTTTATCATAAGCTGAGTAAATAAAAATTTGTTGAGATGATTGCATTTAATGAATTTACAGATCATCATGGAGGATCCATGTTCGACTCTTGGTCTTACACCTTCAATTTTTTAGATAGTTCTGAGCCTCACCTGTCTATATGTTAATTTATGTTTTATATATCTGTTCTAAGTATTATTTTACAAATGATTTCATTTTGAGATATAAAATAAAAACATGGAATATAATTAAGAAGCACTAAAAAAATAAGTTGAGTAAATAAAAATTTGTTGAGATGATTGCATTTAGTGAATTTACAGATCATCATGGAGGATCCATGTTCGATTCTTGGTCTTACACCTTCAATTTTTTAGATAGCTCTGAGCCTCACCTGTCTATATGTTAATTTATGTTTTATATATCTGTTCTAAGTATTATTTTACAAATGATTTCATTTTGAGATATAAAATAAAAACATGGAATATAATTAAGAAGCACTAAAAAAATAAAGTGCCATATAAAGCAAGGTATGCCTGGATAATAATTTAGTATATGCCATTAACTTTTTGAGGAGAAAAATTAAGTTTTTTTTATTCAATTTTGTTGGAACTTGATGGAGATTTATTAAGTATGTTTTAAAATTATAGTAGGATATTTTTACTAGTTGAAGTCATACTTGATACCTTTATCATTAATTTTATTTTTAATCAATAGTACTGTTCTTTACAGTGGTCTAATTTTACTTCATGTACTGAACAGGAATGATCAACATAATTAAGCAGTGATAACTTATTGTGTATTATTATTGCTTCAAGATTTTAAAATTTGAGATGTTTTAATAGCCATTCATTGTTGATTTAAAATAGAAATTTCATCTGCATTTTTGTCATCCACATACTAAATACCAAAATGTTTGATTATATTTCTTTGTTTTTTACAAATTATTTACATATTATTTTTCCACCAAAACTTAAAAATATAGTTTTTATGACTTTTTTTTTTAACTTATCCATTGTTGAAATAGACTTTTATTAAAAAATAATGTAAAAGTAATCTTTGACTTACAGTGATGGTTTGGTTTGAACCCTGCTATCATAAACTATTAATTATATTGGTCTTTTCTTAATTTTATTGTGGCCACATTTCAGTGATGAGAACAGAACCCGATTTTAACATTACGTCCATCGGAAGTTGATTCTTGGTTTAAAAGTTGATACTTGTAAACCAAGAATCAACTTCCGATTCTTAAAAGAAAAGAGTTACTTTTAAGAACTTGTAAACCAAGTTGTAAATTTGGGACTAGAAAGCAATTTCTAGTCCCAAATTTGCTCATAAAGTCAGGAAGCTACCTGTTATTTAAAAATGAGTTGTCATTCCTTCATGTTGATTTTTTTTTATTTTTGTGATAAAATACTATTAAAATAAAACACTATTAAAATTTTAATTTTATTTGCAACTATTATAAAAATTTCAAAAATTCAACATGAAGTCAATTGTTATTCACCTTCAATAATAAAGAATCTTAGTTAAATGAATCTTGATAATAACCTCATTTAATAATCAGATTATTTATAGATGATGAATATTAATGTTAATAAGATGTTAGATGATGAAAATATCTATCATCATCAATACTTTATAAATAGTTTATTATTTACAAAGTAATACTTTATATTTATGATTTTTTCATCAAAAGTAAAATTTCTGTGTATTTTAACAGACTGGATATCTTTATTATTCAAGCTAGATCTTTTGAAAGAGTATATTTATTTTATCATCTAGCTCTTCTAGAAATATACAATCTAAATAAACTAAATCAGTCATGTTATCTAAATCTAAATTGCTCATGTCGTCTGAATCAACAGTTCTTAAATTAACTAACATTTGTTCTTTTGAACAACAAATTGTTTTTATTTTTATATCGTTAAAGCTTTTGTGTTAATAATTATCTAGATTTTTTTTTAAATTATGCAAAATATTTAAAAATGAATTAAAAGTGAGCATTTAAAATTTTAGTTTACTGCATTTAATTATAAATTGTTCCTTTAATATAAGTTTTAATATTTAAAATTTATCCATTTTTATAGTAGTATGTTATCTGAATAAAATTATTAGAACGAATGCTAAAATCTTCTATAACTTATTTATTTTAAAGATATAAATTTGTTTACCTTAAATATTTTTAGAAGAGTTTGAAGATAAAAAAACAAGTTTTAAAAATGACTTGTTTTTCTTGCAAAAATTAGAAATTTAATTGATAGAAAATAGTTTTTAAAAAATATTTGTTTCAAATAATTATCAAAGTATTTTTATTTAATGTTATTGATAATTAATTTTATTTTAAGAAATTTTTCATTTATCAACTATCTCATTAACATATAGCATCAGAATTGGAATCGGTACGACTTCTGTTTAGTGAGAAAGAAAAGGAATTATCATCTGCTATTCAAAAGGTTGGAGATTTAACACTTCAGTTGGATGAATTAAGGCAGGGAAATATCAATGAACTAAAAAATGATAATATTTCTTTATCTTCAACTCAGGAATTAGTTAAATTAAGACATGAACTTTTGGTAAGAAAAGAATTAATTTAATTTAATAAAATATGCAAAGAACATGTATTAAAACATTTGATTAAATAAAAAATATAATTTTATTTTAGTATCATACAAAATTAACTGAACAACAAAATGCAAGAATAGCCCAACAGAGGAAACTCATAACGCAACGTCAAGATGAAGTTATGCACGCTGATCAAAGGATATGGGAACTGAAACAACGATTACATCGCAAACAGCTGCATAATCAACAACTTTCCAAGCAATTACAGATGACAGTCTCTGTTCCTAAACAAGGTGCTTCAAAACAATTGAGACCTTTAAGTTGTAATGTTGCTGCTGTTGAACCAGTCAGGAGATCACAAGAACCAGAAAGATCTCAAGATGATATTCATGCTAAATTGACAAGTATTGATGATTTCAAAGAATTTTTTCCAAATAAAAATGATCCAAAATATCAAACATTGCCATACAATACAAAATTTGGTGTAAGAAATGGTACTGCACCTGATGAACCTGATGCAGCTATACACAAAGCAGATGCAAGACCAATGGCATTTATTCCAGCTGATATTGAGAAAGGAAATATGTTGATAGCAAAAGCAGTTCCTGCTGGAAATGTGTCTCCATCTAACAGCCCTTCTAATAAATCTTATTCATCTTCTAGGATAAGTCATTTCTCCCCTCGTCCATATGGACCTGTATATAATTTAAGCCAAGTATCATCAGTTCCTGTATCAGGAAATAACAGCACTGCTATTGTTCATCCTGTTATAACAAGCAATAACAACTATGTAAGTTTTATTTTTTCACTTAAATCTTAAAATTTTTTAGTGTCAATGTTTTACTACACAATTATTTTATTATTATAATTTTTTTAATTTTCATTTACATAATATTTTGAAGCTTTTTTATCAATTTGATAATAATGTTATTTTACAATTATAAAAATGATTGTTTTATGCAATCCAATAGTATTTAATTTTTCCATGTATTTATTTTTTAGCCATCATCAATTCCATTATCATCTGGTACTGCCACATCTCTTCAATATAGTCCAGTCAAAAATGATAGTACATTCAACAATAGTTTGAATCAAAATGAACGAACTGTAGTGGAGAAATCTAACTACATGGCATCAAATTCAAATATGCCATCAAATTCTGCTCCATGGGTGAAATCATTGGCAAGTAAAAATGAAAATTCTAAGCATCTCTCCGATAATAATTCATCTACGCAAAATAAACCAGTAGTTCCTCCTAAGCCTTTAAAACCTCTTCCACCACCACGACAAATTCATACAGAAGGAAACAGCATAGACAAGCAAGAAAATATCAATTTAGCATTAGCTGTACTTAAAAATTCTGGATTAGACAATACAAGTGGATTCAGGTATATTATTTATTATAATAAATTTATAATAATTAAGTGTCTTTGGTAGTGATAGTAATTATGGTTTAAAAACTTTAAAATCAATTATTTTATTACATTAATTCACTAATAAGCCTTTAAGCAGGGGGAAATTTTTTAATGTTAAAATACACACAAAAACATTTTCAGCATTTTAAGCCCTCTTCAGTTTATCAGTTTATAAAACAGCATATAAAGGAACAAAGATGAAATATGCTTAATTTGAAAGATTTATAGTACACCAGTGTTAGTTGCTACCTTGTTTGTTAAAGTGACATATATGTGCAAATAAATTTGAGATTTTTATGGCGAAGAACATTAGAATTGACATAATATAATAATAATTTTAAAACAAATAAAAAAAAATCTAAAATATGGATGATGTAGAATGATTATAGGATATTATATTGTATATACTTATTTAAATAAAAAATTTTTATTTTACTATTAATTTATGATATATAGCTTTAAAAAATTAAATGTATAATTATTATAATTTTAAAATGTTACTTATAGAAAAGATGTTAATAACTGTAAGTTTGTAAGGTTTAAACTGAATTGTATCATTTTTCTTTGGAAATCTGTTTTTGTATGTTAATGTGCTGTTTTGTAACCATGATAAAATTCAAACACATATTTTAACAACATTAAAAAATTAGTTATTTTTCCTACTGAAAGACTTATTGGTGAATTATTGCAATAATTTAGAACAAGCAATGATTTTATTAGAGTCTTCATATCAAACACATTATTATATAAAAACCAAACTAGATAAGCTATAGTGATAGTACGATCATGGGATTTTAATATGCAATCAGATAATTCAGTTATAAGATCTAGAAGAGATAGGATAGAAAATTTAAAATTGAAGCTCATTCTCTATATAATAAAGATTTTAAATAATTAAATAAATAAATAATATCTATATAAGAAATAGAGTATAAAATGTTTATTTCAGTGAGAAGAAACATTCCTTTATTATTAAGTAGTAAATTCATAAACAAAATATTTAAGCTTAAAGGATAACAATAACTGTTATAATCATATTTTAAAATTAAACAAAAAAGATTGCTTAATTAAAATGACAACAGAAATATTGTTTTCTGTTGAAGAAACAAATAAAAATATTGTTAAAAAAAATTTTTAATTGGTAAAATAAGTGACAAATATCCAGAATAACTAACATATTAATTAATATTGTATTTTAAATAATAAGTTACTAAAAATCTTCCGATTACTTTTAATAAATATTTTAAAATAAATATTATGAATTTGTTATTGAAATTGGGCCAATAGTATGGGTACTTGAAAATTTCACATCTTGCATCATATATATAATTACTGACTGACTGATTGTCAGTAGATGGATTATTTAATATTTGTTTAAAATTATATTTCTATAAAAAAAAAAAGATATTAAATAGTGCAGTTATTTAAATTGTGTTGTTAGAACTGTGCAAATCTTGGTAATTTTACCATTTAATAGATTATTCAACACAAAAAAAAAAAGATAGGGCATAAAATTCAGTAAAATTAAATATTGCTTTTCTTTCAAAAATATCATTTTTTATAATCATTTTTTTATGTACATGAATTCCCTAATTTTCACAAATTTGGCTCTATGTAAAAAATTCTGATATTATAAATATTTATCATATTTTGAATCAGAAATTTCAGGTAATTTTTTTTGATACATTGCAAATGACATATTAAATGAATATTGAAAATCATTATTTTAAGAGATTTATTGTAATGTCATTTATTGACAAAATGGGCAAGTATAAAATTATTTTATATAGAATAAGTCAATGACTTCAAAGTTATTCATCATGCAAAAAATGCAAAGATCATGCATAAAAACATTTTGCAAAATATTCTTATGCAAAATTCAAAATTCTTCTAAAATTAGTATCTTTATTGTAAGCTAACATAATAATTTTAAAATTTCCATAGTATCAGTAATATTGAAAATAAATTATTTAACTTTAATTTAAAACTACCTAATTAATATATCGTTAGAAAGTTTACTGTTTCCTCCAAATTAGCTTCCTTTTTAAATAAGTAACAAAATTCACACTTGATCATGGGAAGAGTTTAATTTTTAAGTTTGAATTATTCAATAAATTTCTTGAAACACAATTTTTATTCATATACATTTATTGTATTTCATTACAAACAAATTTTCTATTAACATTGAAATATTTTTTGGACATTAAAAAAAATTTAAAA
The DNA here is from genome assembly GCA_000484575.1 of Olivierus martensii. Lineage (NCBI taxonomy): Eukaryota > Metazoa > Arthropoda > Arachnida > Scorpiones > Buthidae > Olivierus > Olivierus martensii. The sequence continues at coordinate 9,769 of AYEL01080409.1, forward strand.
TTTATCATTAAAAGTTTATGGATTATTTAAATTGAAAATTAACATCCATTTTATTATGAGAGTAATTGTGATATAACTATAAATCTAATATTTTTTATAAAAAGATTGTTGCATGAAATATAGATTCATGTAATAAATAATAGCTGCTGAGTAAATTAGTGTATATGAAATTAAAAAAAAACTTAATAATCATTGAAAAGTTAAGCATAAAAATTTATATAATAATAATTTTGTATTCTAGAATAATTTAAGTCAATATTAACATTTTAATTAATAATAATTTTATAGTTTAAAATTCATAGGTATTAATTTAAAATAGAAAATTAAATATATAAAAAGACTTTAGCTATTTAGAATCATTAAATGAAAGTAATTTCTTAGTATTATAAGGCGATATCATTAACTGAATGCAAATATAAGAAGTTATTTTATTTATTTTGAAAATTAATTTATGCCAGTTTATTTTAAAATAGTAAACAAATGAAAATAAAAACTAATATAATTTTAATAGTGTAAAAATAATTATTAAAAATATCTTCAATTTTTATTCAGTGGCTACAAGGAACGCCTTCTTTATTATCAGTATTTCCCAAGGTAAATTATTCATTAAAAAAATTGCTGAGCTTATGTTGCATGGCAGTTGTAATTTGCTTGAAAAGCCAGATTTATTGTTAGAATAAAGTATTTGCAATACTTTTTTCAATACTAAAAAGTGATATATCACTATGAATCAGTGGCACACTTTAATTAAATTAGTGATTAATTTATATAGAAGCATACAGCTATTTTCTATTTATGGCATGTTATGCATGTTTAATTGATTTTTGCTTTAATTTTTTTTAACAACAGTTTTATTTTATGTATTTCTTTTGTTACAGTAAAAAAAAACTTTCAGATTCTATATGGCATATAAAATTAAAATATAATTTATGCAATTTTTAAAATTATATTAAATTTAATTCAGATACATTAATTTAAAATGTAAAAAAAATTTATTATACCATATATTTTAATTTAAATTCATGAATTTCTCAATACAATATTATATTCTGAGTAGTATTTTATTTTTTATATTCTAGTTAATTTAATTAATAATAAAATTCACAAAAAAAAGTATACAAAATAAACTATTTCCAACAATTATATGTTAGTGAATTTTAAAAATATTTATGTAAAATTTACAATTATGAAAATCTGCAGTGTCATGAACATTTATGGTTTATTTTTAATATTTGTTTATATGATAGGCAATAAGCTAGAAAAAATTTTATTGAAGATATCTTGTTTATATATTATTTTTAAATAATTATTAAAATTATTTGAAAAAGTGCTTTATTTATATACATATTAATAAATATATATAAATGGTTCATGTTGCAAAGTTGACAAACCTTATATGCTAATAGATTTTTTAAAAAAATATTTGTTGCTTCAACTAGAGAGTGGATATTAATGATTAAACAACTTTGTATAAGTGTTTTTATAGTTGAATAATCAGGAGAAAATGCACTCTGTCAGTCCATGTCTTCAATCTTCCTATGGATGGTTTAATAGATATTTGAATCAGAGTTAACATGTTTTATAATTGCATTAAAAATTGAAATTGGAAAATTGGGATTTAGAGGTTGAAACTAGAGCTGTGAGATATGTTGATGTTAGAGTGAGACTAAATTCTTAATAAAAGGAGCTTTTTTATCATAGGAAGATCCCATTTATAAACAATTTCTTTGGATGAAGAAAAAAGATTTTTTTTCCGTGAAAAATTTTATTCATTAGATCCATCTTTCTAAAAGAAACCAATTTTTTATGAGGATAATTTTTATTTAAATAGTATGATGGAATCATCATTTTAAGTATTTGGTCAATCCACATCAAGGGGACCAGGGGTCCCCACTCGACCATCTCCAAATTTGATGAAACTTGGTATGAAAGGTTCTATATGGTCTTTGATGGTTGTATCCCAAGTTTCAGTTCAGTATCTTCAGTGGTTGAATTTTTAGGAGCTTTGAAAGAGAAGCCATTCACCTTCGTGTCGCGTATGAATGTACAAAAGTGTCAAGTTTGCTAAGCTTTTTTAAAAGTTCTAGCAAACATTTATTTGTTTGCTTGTATTATTATATACCTTTAATATAGTTCATTAATATTTTAATCTATTTAATTTATTTCTATTTAACGTGCTATTTAAAGTTTATTAATTATGATATTTATAGTATTTTAAACTATTTATATGTAGGAATTATTTATTATCATCATTTATTCAATTGAAATTTACAAAAGTGAATAGGGAAACTAACAAAGAATTTATGCATCCGTTTCCTTTCGTAATCAGAGAAAGCTGCAAGACTGGGTGATTTATAGCAATCCTAAATATTTTATTGCTTTTCTTTGTACTTTGTAGCCATCAGAATTGTAAAAAATATTTTTATTTAAGCTTTAAATGTCATGCGATTTATAAGGTGTAAAAATAAATTTAAATCTTTATTGGAAATATAATTGCAGAGTATATAAAAATACTTTATATTAAACCGTAAATACTTGTTTTTTTGTTAAAAGAATTTCAATATTAGACCTACTTATTCAAGTCTTATCTTAGAGACAATTTTAAAATAATTGTGTATAATCAAAATCATATGAGTAATCTTAACTCATCTCTTTTCCTAGAATTGCTTACTCAATTTCTAAAATTTATTTTAGTCAAAATCAGTTGTATGTATTCAAGTCCCTACAAGTCTTTGTACTTTGTTAAAATTTAGATACATCGAGTTGAAGAAAAAAAATTTTTACTGACTTGTATATTAATCGTATTTTATGCGTTTTATAATCAACTACCAAAACTATAAAATTATTTAATTTTGGACTTTGTGTTTTATGGTATTAAATTTTTTCAATTGTCATCTTAGTAAGAAATGTAGTATGATTTTTAAAATCAGAATTGTAAAAGTATTTTATTTTTATTTAAACCTTTACCTTTTTTCATATTTACTAACTTTATAATTTAACTTTAATAAATTTAAATCGATGTCTAGTAAAAATAATCAATTCATACATCCAGTTGAAGAAAAAAAATTTTTACTGACTTGTATATTAATCGTATTTATGCGTTTTATAATCAACTACCAAAATTTATAAAATTATTTTATTTTGGACTTTGTGTTTTTTGGTATTAAATTTTTTCAATTGTCGTCTTAGTAAGAAATGTAGTATGATTTTTAAAATCAGAATTGTAAAAGTATTTTATTTTTATTTAAACCTTTACCTTTTTTCATATTTACTAACTTTATAATTTAACTTTAATAAATTTAAATCGATGTCTAGTAATAATAATCAATTATTTCGAAAATATATAACTATTTATATTAGACACTTTCAGAAAACAGTTCTTTTTATTAAATACATATGATTCTAATATTAGTATTTCTGTGTTTTTTACTTAAATAATCAATTACTTCAAAAATATATAACTATTTATATTAGACACTTTCAGCAAACAGTTCTTTTTATTAAATACATATGATTCTAATATTAGTATTTCTGTGTTTTTTATTCTAACATAAAAAATATGTTTAAAAAGTAAATGTATCACAGAATGTAAGTAAATTTATACTTCGTTATTTGCGAAATTTTTTTTTCAAAAATAGAGAACAAAGTTGAAACATATTAAAATTATACTTTAATCAAGAGTGTTAGAGTTCTATTGTTTCTAATTTATATATTTTTCATTGTTAGCTAACTAAGAATATATATATACATGTAGCGAAATTATATATATATAATTTAGCTAGACCTCATCTATTTTTCAAAGATATCAAATTTTCAGAGTTTGGTATTGGACTACATATTTTTAGAAGTTAAAGATGATTTAAACAACGAAATCAGATTCTTACCGTTTTAAAATATATTCCAATAAAGAATGTTGAAAGTAAATGAATTTTGTGTAAATAAAATTACTTATTTGTTACAAAAAGTTTAAAGAAATTTGTAAATAAGACAAAAAAATGAATATCAAAATAATGTATTAGAAAAATTATAATTTAACTTAATTTTTACATTTGCTATAAATAAGAAATATTCATATATAAGAATCAAAATATTAAATTAATTATTTATATTAGTTTAATTAATCACTCCTTTGTGGGCTCTTTCCGTGTGGAAAATCTCCCGTGGAGATGAGATGATACGGGTTTAACTTTAGACTTAAGTTTTCTTTCTCTTAATTCTATAAAACCAATACCTTTGTCATTTAATAAATAAATAATATTATTTGCAAATAAAAAATTTTACCTTTACCATCCGTGTTAATTTTACAACTACATCTACCCATTCTTCCGCAGGTAAAACAGTGGTTACATGCTCTCTACTCATTTTTTACTGTTTTTAAAAAATCTGACCGATTTAGCCAATGACATTAGATAAAAAATATTAAAATAATAGAACTCATATTTGTCAGAAAATGCTGACAGGTTAAAAAGCTTAACACTTACATTCAAGAATTACAAAGTCTTACCTTGATCATGTTTAAGTATTCGTTATTTGCGAAATTTTTTTAAAAAGCTTAACACTTACATTCAAGAATTACAAAGTCTTACCTTGATCGTGTTTAAGGCAATTTGTGAGCACTTGTTGCAAAATATATTCTTCTAGTATTTATATCATTTTAACGGACGAATCTCCAAATTTTAACAAAATTTCAACCTTTACCAATGGCTTATTGCAATTCCTCCTTCGAGTTTGCTTTCTGCCATATAAATTTTTCTTTAATGCATTTATTCGTAAATGGCCTATTTTTCATTATTGGATCCATTTTCTCTACATTAACAACTTTATTATGGAAAAGATTAAGCCGATTGAATCAATCTTTCGTACAAATCAGGAAAAATGACAGGGGAGTGGTCCAAAATATCGAAAACATAATCGATATACATTCAGACTTATTGTTATACTTTAAACAGTTAAATAAATTTATAGAAACGTATTTCTCAGTTTTGTACGGTTTTCTTATTTACATTATTTGTTTTCTTCTTTCTCTTACAATACTGTTCTCCATAGATCCTTTTTTCATTGCACAAATGTTAGCACTCTGCATGATATTGATTGTAGTATACATTGTGGGGTCCCTGGCTCTCTCTCACTTTACATCTCTGGTGAGTTTAAATTTCGATTATTTTCTACTATTTTTACTAATTGGTATTATATTAATTGAACTTGTGTTTCTTTATAGATTTATGGCAATTTCTATGAATGCAATCGATTTTCATCCTTTAAGCTGCCCATTAATTTCTATTTTTGCTAATTGGTATTATATTAATTGAACTTGTGTTTCTTTATACACTGACGGAAAAAAAAATCCCAACACCAAGAAAAAATTATTGTAGAGTAATCTGCCCATTAAGTACAAACTGAAGGTAAACCAAAATATTGAAATATATGCTTAGTGTATGATATAAATATTAATTTTGAAATTTACATGCAGTTGCCGAACTTCATTAAGAGATTTCGAAAAACTCCGATTGGACTATCGGTTGGTGGATTTTTTTACATAAAAAAGAATTTCATAATTCGGGTAAGTTTCAATATCTATTGCTAACGTTACTTAAGCATTCGCTGTAATTCAAAAAGTAATTTAAATAGTAGAATTTTTTAAAAATTTTCATAAAATATTTTATTGCTTTTGTAAATGTTATTTTATTTCCTTTTGCCAATATAAGTTTCAATATCTATTGCTAACTTTTCTTAAGCATTCGCTGTAATTCAAAAAGTAATTTTAATAGTAGAATTTTTTTAAAATTTTCATAAAATATTTTATTGCTTTTGTAAATGTTATTTTATTTCCTTTTGCCAATTTTATTTGTAGGTATTTAGCGCCATTCACTCTTTTCTATCTTCATTGCTCAAGTTGGGAAGTACAAAGAAGAAAATGTGTACAGAAGGGATCAGCTTAACAAATTATTCTCACTCATTTAACGAAAGATTTACATAATACAATTCTTGTATCTGATCAAGTATTATGTATAACCAAATAAGCCATTATGCTAATAAATTAATGAAGTTACATTCATTAATTTGGTAGCAGAATGAATTTGTTTGACTTTGAATAACTGAAGTGCTAATGTTTTCTCTATGTATGAAATTTTTACACAGATATAATACAGTAAAGTTGACTTTGAATAACTGAAGCACGGATTATGTACAACAGGATGCGCAACTCTGAAGATTTTTAAAACTCGTTGACGTCATAATACAGTAATGTATTACAAATGTTTTGTATCACAAATCATGTTTAATTTAATTGGTAATAACACAGATGCAGGTGTATTTCCATCATGTGATATATACAAACTTGGTAATATTAGTCTCACACCTGATAGTTTTTGGATTACTAGTAAAACAGATATCAAGCACTGGCTGGTAATTTCTCTTAAAATAATAATTCCTATATTTTACTTTGTGATATGTTTAATATTAACGGTTAAATTATGTATAAACTATTACTGGCAATGTTTAGCACAGATTTTCATTCTAAGTTTACTTTGCATTACATTTTATAATTGAAATTCTCAACTTGTTACTCTTCTTTATATTTGTATCATGATTCATGGGAAGTGTTTTCAAGTACTTACTAAATATTTTAAATACTTTGTAATACCACAGATTATTTTATGTAATACTACTAAATACAGTATTTTAAATACTTTGTAATACCACAGATTATTTTATGTAATATTTTTTACCTGTATAATAGTATTTCCTGAATAGCATTGTGTTACTAGAATGTGCAAAGGAACTAAGACATTATATTAATGTGCAATAGTTTTTATTAGCTGCTTTTACTACATTATTTTCTATGATTTATGTATTAAATGTGACATAATGTAAATTAGTTCAAAAACGGGTGTGATGAATTTTTCATTAGTGGAAGCCATATTAAGAACATATTCTTGTTTCTCGATTAGTTCATGATCAAGTTATGATCCCGATTGGACACAAGTACTATATATAGTGACAGCCATTTCAGAATCAATATATGTGATGAATCAGTCTTCAGGACTTGAAAAATTCGCTAGATATCCATCGAGCGATGGTATTAATTCCTAATAAGAATTGTGTATATTTAGTCTCATAATCTATTGAAATCCTTCAAATGCAAATATAATTTGCAGGTAATGATATTTAATGTTTCTATAAATTTTCTTTTCAAATAGACTTCTATAACATATTCTAATTTCAATCACCTCAGATAATATTTATGTGATATATGAGCAGAATACGTTCATCAAATCCAATATTATTTACTATGTATAATCTTTAAACTAGCATCCATGTTTGACCACATTCAATATGTAAATTTCTTTCAAATTATTGCAAATATAATTTGCAGATAATGATATTTAATGTTTCTATCAATTTTCTTTTCAATTAGACTTCGATAACATATTCTAATTTCAATCACCTCAGATAATATTTGTGTGATATATGAGCAGAATACGTTCATCAAATCCAATATTATTCACTATGTATAATAATCTTTAAACTAGCATCCATGTTTGACCACATTCAATATGTAAATTTCTTTCAAATTGTAAAATGATTACATCACGCTTTTATTGACAAACATATAAATCATTAACAATCTTTATTCTTTTGTATTGATAAAACCAAAAATTAAAATTTATTATATTACGATAATTGTTTTAAATGTTTTTCTGAATTCCTGAATGACCGAATTCGAGTCAGAAGTTCTAATAAGCGAAATTAAAAAAAAACAGCTTGTATTATGGAACATGAGGGAAAAAATTATCATACTCGACATTTAGTGGATAAATAACTGGACGATGTCATTTGAAGCGCTATAGAAACATTTTTTGTGGGACAAACTGTCGCTCGCATAGAGATTAAATTCCTGAATGACCGAATTCGAGTCAGAAGTTCTAATAAGCGAAATTTTAAAAAAAACAGCTTGTATTATGGAATATGAGGGAAAAAATTATCATACTCGACATTTAGTAGATAAATAACTGGACGATATGTCATTTGAAGCGCTATAGAAACATTTTTTGTGGGACAAACTGTCGCTCGCATAGAGAACCATCGCGTTTGTAGTATCTCATTGTATAGCTTCGCGTCGCTTGCACTTGGTGCACAGCCTAAAACCAAAGAACAATTTCTTTAACCCAAACTTATTTCCTCAATCTGTAATTATTTTATGCAAATTTTTACTTTCTCCTTTATTTTTGCATATGACTAGAAAAAGCTGTTTAAGTAATTGAGTGGTTAAAATACTCAGTCATTGAAGGATGTGCAGTAAATGCGTATTAATCAGCAGTTAAATTGTTTGCAAAAAATAGAGAAAATATTTTAATTGCAAATATTCTATACAGCAATAGAAACATCTGTAAAGTCCAAGAATTATTCTAATTAGTAGCAATTCGAATTAATTTGAATTATTATTCATTTTCAGAATAAAATTTAAGGTAATAACAATTAAAACATATAATATTTAATATAAAAACCTAAGTAATGTAAAATTTAATTCATTGGGTATCTCTCTCTCTCTCTCTCTCACGTCTGTCTTCGATGCTCACCTCACCCTCACTGCCTGTGTCCAACTGCTGTTTTTCTTATTTACTTTCCCGCAATCCCGCTCTTTTATTACATACTTGTCCCCCCTCTCTCCAGTTTAAAAACAAAACTATTAAAAAAAGGAGACAAAGCGACCGAGGAATAACATCCATTACCAGACATACTTAGGGAGTTAACCCTTCCGTAAATTGGTCTAATTATCACCCCCTTGTTGACTGACGCCGTTTACTTGTTTACTTCCGGCAGCCTCCCATCGGGGAAGTCCAGGTGTCCAAATCTCGACAATGTAGTTATTGAACATAAAAATTTCATTTGCTTTTCATTTAGTGTTTAATTTTATTTCTCTTTAAAGCATTGTACAAGTAGTTCTTTTCTGTTAAATATATACAGAATATATACATCAAAAATTCCGAATTTTCGAAAATCTAGCAATCCTGAAGTCCCGAGATTGCCGGACTTTTTATTAGCAACCTGTAATATATTTAATATTTCTCATTGTTTTGTGCTGATTGGTGAAATTTTACCACAAAATAAATGCAAACTTCCAAATATTTGGAATATATCTTACTAAATTTATTATATTATGTCGTGTTGGTTTTTGTGCTGTAAAAATTCTGTTCTGTAGTATGAAATCCTTCAAAAATTTCCGGTTAAAAATTGCACCCAGTGAAAGTCTGAGAATCATAATAAATACTTAGAAACAACCATAAAAAACAGTATACATTACAACAGAGAGAAAACAGATTCTTTAACGCATCATTTAAATGGAGCTATGATTTAGCGTCCAGATGTGTTTTGTATCAATATAGAGTTTACGAAACTTTGTATTATCAAAATTTTATTTGGTTGAACAAAGAAATTTTTGATAATACAAAATCCTTTTTTTCATTCTACTTATCGTTTCGATTTATATATTAAGTTACTTGAACTTATTCCATTATTCTTATATTAAGATCTGTTGAAGTGATACGGGTGTGAAAAGAACTAAGTTCATTTTATTACGAAATACTTTCGTAAATAGAGAAATTTTTAAATGGATTTTATGTAATTTTTCATTTTCCATTAAATTTCATATAAATCTTAATTAAATCTCCAGAATAATTAAATAAACAAATAAAAAATTCGGAAAATTGTATAGTTAGTTAATGTTTAATTTTTGATCTATAAAATATTCTTACAGTATAGTTTATACAATGAAAATTACCTCTTGAATAGAATAGGAATATTAGGAATATTTTAGAAAATTCAGGATTGTGAAGATTTTTCTATTACAAATAATTTTATTCCCAGAAAATTCACATCACAGAATAAAATAACTCATTAAGTGTCATAAGAGAATTAAATTAATGATTCTAGTGACAGAAACCATGTGAATTGCAAGACTGTATATATATATATTGTTGTTATTACTTACATATAATATTATATAATTTTTTATTTATGTATTTTAAAAACGAGATTATTCAATAAAATATTCTAAACATTTAATTAAGATTTATATAAAATTTAATGAATTATGATGCTTTATATAAAATTACTTTATGAATGTTTTCATATCCAGGAAAAGTTCACAATAAAATAATATTAGTTCTTTGCACACCCATTTGACCGCAGTACTTTATAGTATAAGAAGTACAGAGTAAATTGTATAATTAATTTTTATCCGTGGGTATGGGAATAAAAATATACCCACCGCCTGACCCCGCGTGTCGTAAAAGGCTACTAAAGGGGGCACCTCGTACCATTCGGTGGTTGTCGCGTCCGTCCGTGGGGTATCACTCGCCGGTCCCTACACGTAGCCGTAATTAATTTCTATCCGTGGGTATGGGAATTAAAATATACCCACCGCTTGACCCGCGTGTCGTAAAAGGCTACTAAAGGGGGGCACCTCGTTCCATTCGGTGGTTGTCGCGTCCGTCCGTGGGGTATCACTCGCCGGTCCCTACACGTAGCCGGGAGTGCTGGCGGTGCCCAAATCCGACCCTAGGGTTTGCAGTGGGACTTCATACGGCCACCGGTACGGTGGCCATATGAGGTCCCCACTGCACGCCCGCCTCGAACCAACCCTCGTATTCAGAGGAAAAAGTCCCGATCCAAAACCTCCGTAATATCGCGTAAAAAATTTTTATTTAATTCATCGCTTGTAAGTAAGGGATTAGAATATTTCCATTGTCTGACCCTGCGTGTCGTAAAAGGCGACTGAAGGGGTTGAAAGGTTTCGGCCTTTCGTGTTCAGTGTTATCCGTTTGGGTGGACAGGCAACTCTGCCACCCAATATGGTGAAACAAGCTTCGGCTCAAGACTCGTTGGAGTCAGTGTTAACACACTCCTGTGCTAAGGAGAATATCCCACTTTGGGATTTGTGTTGGACCTTTCAGGCCCAGTGTGTAAATGTATGCATGAATGGCAAACTGTATGAGTGCGTAAAAGGGGTCACTTCGCGTTGGTGGTTTTCGAGGTCCGTCACTGGGATCCCGCCTGTGGGCTCTTATATGGAATCGGGACTGCCTCGGCGATGCCCACATCCGTCACTGGGAGTCTGCGGTGGGGCACCCATACGGATCTGGACTGCCTGTCTTTCGTTTTCTGTCTTCGCGTTTGTCGTAGGGGGATAAGTTACCCATATAACCCCAGGGGAAGGGATATAAAAAAAATTAATAATTATTGCTTAACATTTTTTTTTCTATAATGGTTCGCATTTACGTATTTTTGGTGAGTTTCTTTTTATATGAATGTCATGCATGATTATTCGGAATACTATTTGTGTTATAAAATAAACTTTAATATTAATTTGGTAAACTTTGTTATGCTCTTTCAGCAGTCAAAAAAGGAGTTAAAAAGATGATGTAAAGACGTATAATATGTAAATTTTTTCGGTTTAGAATATATTCAATGTCTTAATATAATATATTCAGATATTTAATTTCGATTGAAGTTAAATATGAATATTGACTTCTTCGAAACTGATAAAATTTGAACGATTCATCAATAAGAGGGAGTTTCCATACGGCTACGACTTGACTTCGACCGATAACTAAACGAGAAAATCGTATCATTTCCAAACGTTATCGATAGTCGTTTCAGCAACTCCAGATTAGTTCCAACCTCCGACACCAGATACTCTTTGAGGTCTAGGACGATATAAAGCAGGCTTATGGCCTACCTGCTGTCGGTGGAATGAGTAAGGACAGGTAATGAGACTTAGCGATGACAAAGAGACTACGTTTGTATCAACAAATACAACTTCCTTTATTGGAAAAAGAATATTGTACAAGCTTCAGACCCGACAATTAGCGTCGAAGAACAAATACCTCAAATAAAGATATCTTCTTCGGCGATATCGCCTGGCGGGAATTTCGTCTCCTTTCGGTCAGACTAGGCACCCCTAGCCCGACTTGTCTGTCCATAGGTGGATGATGTGGTTTCTCTTGTAAGACGGGTGCGAATCGTTGACAATACAACAGCTCCCACAAAGTTATATCACGATAATTCAGAATCGTTAGGCACTCGGTCGTGCTATTCCGAGCGACGAAGAACGGCTTTTCCTTCGTAAAGTAGACGGGCCGTTTTGGTCAGTTCTCATAATCTCAGTTCTCAAAAATAATAATTTCTATATATATATAGTCGGCGATATCTCCTGGCGGAATTTCGTCTCCTTTCGGTCAGACTAGGCACCAATGTTCCCTCTAATTTTTTCGGTGACTGCGCGGTATAAAAGTATATGGGAGCAAAAATGTTCAAAACGCATGTAAAAGTGGGGGAAGTCAAAATGTTCAAAATGCAAGTGGGGGAAGTCCGGTGCCTGTGTTTAAAGTCAAAATTTTTTTCACCCTCTAAATTTTACTTTTTTTGTGAAATTTGGATTTTTGCCATTTTTAGATGCAATTCTTTCATAAAATGAAATAAAAAAATGGTGAACAAGCCCATTGTGCGCAGAATACAAAACGGCTGCGCAACTTTCGAAAAATTAGTGCGCGGCCGCGCACCCGCGCAGCTTAGAGGGAACACCGCTAGGCACCCCTAGCCCGACTTGTCTGTCCATAGGTGGATGATGTGGTTTCTCTTGTAAGACGGGTGCGAATCGTTGACAATACAACAGCTCCCACAAAGTTGTATCACGATAATTCAGAATCGTTAGGCACTCGGTCGTGCTATTCCGAGCGACGAAGAACGGCTTTTCCTTCGTAAAGTAGACGGGCCGTTTTGGTCAGTTCTCATAATCTCAGTTCTCAAAAATAATAATTTCTATATATATATATATTTGACGGTGAGTTATATGTGTTCGGTAACTACAAACAGGATTACACGAACATTTCCGAGTCTCTTAGTGCGAGATCCAACGAGCGTTGGCAAGCGATGATATGAACGACTTCTCCGCTGGGCAGGAACCAACTACTCAGTTCCGTGGACGAGAACCTACTGCCTATCTCCTTTGTATAAAATCCCAATCTCAATCTTCCAATTAATAACTATAAATCAATCACTTTTTCCAGGAAATCGTTTGACTAACCCCAGTTACATTCTTTCACACCAACCTCACCGCGCACCTGCACGATATTCGAGCCTTCGTGCTACCCAACTAGCCGGGTGTTTATTTGTCTTTCTCTGCGAAGAGCGGAGTACTTCGGACCGGCTGATAGAATAAACACGTCCAACGAAGATCCAGACTCATGCAGTGTCAAAATCTGTCTAAATTGTGATTGGGGTGAAATGACATTTTCCAGCTCCGCGTCTCCACAACTTTAATATCGTAAATCTCTCCATTCTCATAAATTATTTCTATTTTATCTTCTATTATGTGTAATAAAGATCATCTGTTATATTAAACCGCTGATGGCGAACTATAATATTCTGGGTTTCATCGAACAACAAAAAAATAACTTCCTTCTCGTACTGAAAATACGACGACAAACGGTTTTTATTAGTCAACGACACCTCTGATACAGATAGGAAAAGCAAGCATACGGCTCACAACCTCGCGAAAGCACAGACCGTGGATTTTATCGGCCGTAGTTGCGTGGAAACTCTAATGTTTTCCTCTAAAAATATCAATATTCTCATGTGCAAATCTATATCTAATCTGTTAACATGGGAACTTATGCAATATTGAAGAATCGATTTTATGATTATGACACCTCTTATAATTTATTATTTTTATTTCACTTACGCTGTGTAGCATTTAGCAAATTGGAATGATATAACTGCGAATTTTCGTTTTCTGTTACCCCAACAAGCAATTCGATCGCTCCACAAACGGTACCAATCAAACAAACGGACTCCCCTGTACCAATCATCTGGCTGGCAACGCTACTCACAAATTCAACTAAGAAATTAACAATCAGATTACAATAAGTATAATGTAAAGAATCACTTTTATGTTGAAATGAATATAAATAGCTCTGAAAATAATCCTGAAATCAATTTACGTGTTTTTTCGATATTTTTTGGGTAAAGTAACAGCGAATCTTAATAAGTATGCTTAATTCTCTGAGTAGTAAATTAATTTTACTATCTTCTTTGAATTATTGTAGTATTAAATTGGATTACTGCTACAATTTTAAAAATAATCGAGTATTATCTTTGCTTAGGCTAGATTAGTTTGACTATTCCGCCATATCCTCACGGGATGTTCTGTATCTGGCGACGGCTACTTATAGAGCCCATCACAGACTGGTCAACACTCATGATGGGATCAACCGGATAGTTGAGGGAGGGATTCAATGGCCCGGATTCAGACCACTCCTGAAAAACTGAAACTGCGACACCCGGATCCTCCAGGGTAGTAAGACTTAGCTTTACTATACGGCCATCAGGCCGATGAGTATTATTTTTTAGTTACTAAATTATCCTATTCTAGAATATTATTATATAGAATAAGATTAGGAGTATAAAATAGATATACTGTTCTTAATATTGAGACACCCAGAAATTTATTTATACGATATTCAATATTAATTATTGATGTTCTTTCGTATTATTATGTAGATCTATAAATCTATAAATCTTCAAAACACAAACATCATATTCGACTTTTACAATATTTATAGAAATCAAATATTATGAATATTTTCTTTTGTGTTTAAAATCAGATAAGAAAAATAATTATCTGTAATGCAAACATAGTAGGTATTAAGGCCGTGACACACTGAACGCGATGCGAAGCGAAGCATAAAGACTAGTCTCCGAGGCGTTAAATGCGATGTCAGTACGCTGATGTAAATGCGTCGCGCACGAAACGTCGAGCATACTGATGTTCAGACCGAAAGCGTACGACCCGACGTAAAAAACGAACGTCCTTTAGCTATTGGATAATTACTGTGAATCCACACCATATTCAATTATGAAATAAAACAATCTCTCATCTGATTGGACGAATGGCCAACGTACTGTTGGCGCAGTGGAATAAGTTGAAGAAATGTCAACTCCGCGTAACGACGCAGCATCTAGCTATATACAGGAAGTGACATCATCAGCGTTGATACGCCGACGTATTTACATCGCGTTTTACGCCTGTGAGAGCCAGCCTTAAGAAACCAACTTCGCGCGGTTACGCGCGTACAGTGTGTCTTGGACTAGCTTTTCCCGTGCGGCTGCTCGAGTTAACGCGCGTAGCCGCGCGAAAGGAGATGAAAAGTTGAACTTTGACCAATCAGCACGCGCGAACAATACGGTGCGGCAAGCCGCGAAGGAAGCAATCAGCCAATAGAAACGAATGTTTTATATACTTGGAAAATGGCGTAAGTTCAACCGTATGGTTGGAATTCCGATACAGAATTTGTTTTAGAAGTAGAAAAAATACCATATATATATGACATGAGATTAAAAGAATACCGAAAATATGCGATCACTTCTTTCTAATAACAAAACAACCACACTCCGCAAATGACCTCTATCGGCAAATTCATGAAACATGGGAAGTAACTCGATTGCAATGTAGACAGGCTACGGCGCAGTGCAAAGCGAAGCAAAGAATGCAAATTTTTCTGTCATCTTTGCTTCGCTTCGGGTCGCGTTCAGTGTGTCACGGTCTTTATGCATAACGCATTGTGTTATATTCGTTGTAAAATTATATTAGTTTTTGAATATTTTCTTACGATTATTATAAGAAATTGATATAAATCTACATTTTCTTAATTAATATAACGCATTCATTCAGTAAAAATCGAAAAGTTATAAGAACGTAATTTGTGTTACGGATTACGAAATATCGAACTATTCTTTTCTAATTATTAAATAATTTAAATAAAATTATACATTTTACAGATTTATTTTAACTTTTTATAAAATTGAACGGAAAAAGAAATCATAAAAATGATTTTTTGAAAAGAATTTTGCTATTCTACTTAAAATTTACGAATAAATAAATTTTGAATTTTTACACACCACCAGATTCAAAGTTGCGTTTATTATATAAGAAAACCTCAAAACATAATACATTTAAGACCTCTGTGGGTATGGGGTTAGAATATTCCCACTGTCTGACCCCGCGTGTCGTACAATGCGACTAAAGGGGCTACCTCGCGTTGGTGGCTTTAGAGGTCAGTCACTGGGGGCCTGCCTGCCAAAACATAAGATTTTTAAGGTCCCTGTGGGTATGGGGTTAAAATATACCCACTGTCTGACCCTGCGTGTCGCAAAAGGCGACTAAAGGGGTTGAAAGGCTTCCCCCTTTCGTGTTGAGTGTTATCCCTTTGGGTGGAGAGGCAACTCTGCCACCTATTGTGGTGAAACGAGCTTCGGCTCAAGACTCCTTGGAGTCAGTGTTAACCCGCTCCTGTGCTAAGGAGGACATCCCGCTGTGGGATTAGAGTTGGGGCCCTTTAGTTCCAGTGTGTGAATGGCAAACTTTATGTGTGCGTAAAAGGCGACTAAAGGGGCTACCTCGCGTTGGTGGCTTTAGAGGTCAGTCACTGGGGGCCTGCCTGTGGACTCTTACATAGAATCAGGACTGCCTCGGCGGTGCCCACATCCGTCACTGGGACCCTGCGGTGGTGCACCCATACGGATCTGGAGCGCCTGTTTTTGGTCTTCGCGTTTATCGTCGGGGAATAAGTTACCCGCATAACCCCAAGAGATGGGAGGTAAAAAAAGAATATATTTAGGTTTATAACTACTTTGTGGCTGGAATTTTTTTTGCTTGTTAGGAGATGGGAGGTAAAAAAAAAAAGAATATATTTAGGTTTATAACTACTTTGTGGCTGGAATTTTTTTTGCTTGTTTTATTAATTCCAAATTATTTAATATTGCTAAAAATTTTCATATGAAAACTATAATTACGCTTGGTTATTCTGAGGGAATAAAAAATATTTGCAAATGCTGGTGATACAACCGTCTACAACAGAATCATATCATTTTAGATTATGTGGAATCATAGTCCAAAATCTTAGCAAATCTGATGACTAATTTAAATCCAACAAGATTTAAAAATTTTCTGATAAGAAGAAAATGGGTGTGATAAAATTCGGCAATAATATCTGGTTCTATTAAAATTCATACTAGAAGACTAAATAGAAAATTATGACTGTATTAACTGCGTTTCAGAATTATCTGGCGCCAATTTCAAATTAAATTTTCCTCGATATTACAGCTATCGGCAAGAAAGTAAGGAACTTGAGCAAACATCGAAGTATTTTCAAAGCTATGGAAGTATGATTTAATATATTTTATAAATAGAAACGTATATATAAAATGCCAATTTGTAGTGCGGAAAACATCATTTTTTACTATAAAACAATGATGTCTTCCGGAAGTATATGCATGCTATCTTTTTTATCAAAAATTGTAAAGAATTTGATGAAAATATCATTATATTATATGAATATAAACAGTGTTAAATCATTTGTAAAATGATTATTTAAAATAGAGTAAATTCTTTCAGTATTTTATTAAATTCAATTTGGGTTTTATCAATCATTTTGTATTTTATTCATATACAGTATGAAATTTAATATAAATACAGTTGATATTCAACGTGTATGTGTATAAATGTCATAAAAAGACATGTATGCATTTTTTTATCCATTACTAAATTTTATAAATATTAGAAAAACTATATAATAAAAGCTTTTAGCCATAATAACTGCTATTTGATCAAAATTTACAAAAATAATTTATATATGATTAAAAAATCATTCATTACTAACAAACAATTCAAACAATGTTGATTAAAAAACCATTATCGTGTGAAATCGGATTATAATTTACCACCATTCACGAAATAACAATAATCTAAAAAAACTTAAATGATATATTCTTTTCCACGTGACAGTTGATGCTTTCGGAACATTTATTTTGTTTTTACCAGAAATATGATCAACCATAAATTTATATATTATTTTGGGTCTCAATTTATTGTTCTAAAATTTTCGGGTCTGTCGATCTAAGAAATGTAAGAGAAGCTTTCCAATCATTAAGTTTTTTAAATTGCCAAAGAGAAATAGACCGTATTTCTAATATTATTGGGGTCACAAAATATAATTTGAAAGGTAAACAATCAGATGATTGCTTCCTGTGTATTAATTACCAGTGTAAGTTATATAGCTAGTTGGAATTGAGATAAATCAAATAATTGCCATCCTTCATTATTTTTGCATTCTTAAATATATACTCTTTTTATAGGTTTCCGTCTGATGTTCCAAAAAATTATATACTTGTTTCTATATATTTTTCAATTTCTTATTATTATGACCTCTTTATACAGAAAATAAGTTGATTTACTAAGTAATACTGATTTAATGCGTTTAACACATTCTAGCATATACTTCCGAGAGAGTTGCCTCTATTTTATATTTAATTTTTTCCTCAAATTTTTAATAGAACTGTTATATCCTCGCCATAATCCAAAAATTTTCAGTTCCTGCATCATTTCTATAATAACTTCTATCCTATTATTTATAATGTTGCGATTAATGTTTATGATCTTACATTTAATTATATCCATATTTATAGAAGGCATAGAAAATATTTTAGGAATAGATAAAATGTTACAATAGGAACTCACATTTGTTATTAGAAATTTTATATTACTTGCATCTGCAGGTATTTTTGTTCCCTGAGAATAAATATGTATAGTTCCTGATTTTATATAAACATTTTAGCAATAACCAATAACAAAAAAGCGGAAAAACAAAAAATGGGTACAAAGAATGTCATAAAAAAAAAAACATTCGCAAACTCTAATAAAAGAGCACCCAGGGGCATTCTTTCTAATTCTTATACTAAGCGTGAATTCAGATGTAGTGGTGTTTAAATGCGAGTACAAAGAATGTCATAAAAAAAAACATTCGGAAACTCTAATAAAAGAGCTCCCATGGGCATTCTTTCTAATTCTTATACTAAGCGTGAATTCAGATGTAGTGGTGTTTAAATGCTAAAGTTTATTTTATTCAAAAATATTAAAAGAAATAGCAAAAACCTTAACAAAATTTGTTTTAGTCTCTTTTTTTTCCTTTAATTTCATAAAATAATTAAGTAATCTATAGAATAACGAATTTCTTTTAGATTATTTAATAGAAAAAGAAAGTACCATATTTTAAAACTGTATAATACAAATTACATTCTTATTACTTTTTTGATTTTTATTGAAAGAAGTCATTATATTAAGCAAATGCTGACTATGTCATAAGAAAATTTTCAAAAACAAATTTCATTTTCAAATGAATAGAAGACAGAGAAATATGCATAATATTGGTACTCTTGCTTTACAAGTAATCATTTTTTCTAATCTGAACATGAATACTAAGAAAAGATATTTATATTATTTACATAACATTAGATTTCTATAAATGTTATAAAACTGGAATATGAATTTTGAGTTTTATAGGTGTATGAACCAATATGAGAAAACTTCAATCATTTAATATTGCGCACTGTAATATGAAAATTTTGATAAATTCAGATTTTATTTCTTATTCTATAAATAAATCGCTTTATTTTAAATATATGTAATCTATATTAATAAGTTTGGTAATAAATTATGAGATTTGCAAACATGGAAAATTTGTGTACATATCCATTTCTCTCGTATAAATATTATTAAACAACAGTGAAATTATGAAAATTTGTGAAATATAATTTATTCAAAGCTGATACATATCTTAAAAATGATGTAAAAATAAATTATATATCTCATCTAAAAAATATCACAATAATATCTTTGATTTAATTGATTTTATAATTCAATAATTACATATATTGCTGATCAGTTTAGTAACTCAACTAATTATTGTTTAACCGATTGAACTGTTTAATTAATTGAGTGGTTTAATTACTCAGTCATTGAAGGAAGTGCAGTAAATGCGTATTAATCAGCAGTTAAATTGTTTGAAAAAAGTAGAGAAAATATTTTACTTGCAAATACTGAAAAATCTGTAAAGTCCAAGAATTATTTGAATTAGTAGCAATTCGAATTAATTTGAATTATTGTTCATTTTCAGAATAAAATTTAAGGTAATAACAATTAAAACATATAATATTTAATATAAAAACCAAAGTATTGTAAAATTTTAGATTTTAATAAAATTCTACTGTTTCAGCTTCTCCATATTCCGAATAATATTTCTTTAACTATAAAAAATGGTTGTAGGTAAGGGAGAATAAAGAAAATAAGATAATTTTTAAAAAGTAATGGAAAATTACTTTTTAAAAATAATCATCTCAATTCATCTGTTAGATAGCAGTAGTGATTTCAGTTATCTGCTCATAGTGTAGAGTTTTTTATATTTTTGAGTAATTTTTATTAATTTATACAGTTATATGGGAAATTACTGGTTATATTTAAAATTAGAAATACATCTCTTAAATTCAGTTAACATTTTGAATAACACATACATAAATATTAAAACACCCGTAAATCACGTTTCGTTTGATTTTTAAATATAGAGCTAAAGGAGTTTACATTATGAATTATTACTTAATTTATCTTTATAGTTATTATTGATTATTACTTAAGCATAGTTATATTAAGATATAATCATTCTTAAAATTATAATTTTATGGATTACTATTAATATTTTATTTATATAATCTATATAAATAAAAATGTAAATGTTCGTTTGTTCCTTACCTTAAATCTCCAAGAAAGTTCTTTACCGATTGGTTTGAAATTTTGGCACAACATTGCACTCGAATACGGCCGTGTTTTTATATACCTATTATATAGATGTCGCACCTGTGACAGGTAAACACATGCTTTTTTCTAAAAAACAGCGCCATCTGTTGAACGTAAAAGCAACATATGCTATCTCATTGGTTACATAATCACGTGATAGCTTACTACGTGACCTAATACCCTTTCTACACTAGCATTAGTTAATACAGATTACAGTTAAACCGGTTTAACTTAAACGGGAATATCTAAATAGAGGATTAAATCTCGTCTACACTGCAACTCCGTAAATGTAGATTAACTCGTTAGTTCCAATTTTGTCCCACAGGTGGTCCCATCTTAATGTAAATAGGC
>AYEL01080410.1:0-12967 GCA_000484575.1 Olivierus martensii
GAAGGTGAATGGCTTCTCTTTCAAAGCCCCTAAAAATTCAACCACTGAAGATACTGAACTGAAACTTGGGATACAACCATCAAAGACCATATAGAACCTTCATACCAAGTTTCATCAAATTTGGAGATGGTCGAGTGGGGACACTTTTCAATATTGGTCCCTTTGACATGGAATGACCCTATTATTTTATATTTAAGACCTCTTGCTATAAAAGAATGTGCTTTAGAAATAGAGTTTCTTTTTTTTATCAGAAAAATATTTTATCACTGTTCTTTCCATTAGACTTGAAAAAAATCTTTTATAACTATTCAATTAGTATAATCTGATATTTTAGATTACAGTGAAATAATACCCATTGATTTGAGATGTTAAAATTCACAAATTAAATCTGTGATGTGATATATATATATAAATAATAAAGATTTGAAATTTATTTTTGTTATTAATAATTTCAATGTATAAAATTAACAGTTTTCAAATAATGCTTATATTGATAAAAGTTTTTCTGATACTAAATTTTTTTTTATGAATAATGGCTCATTAACTAAAACATAATTCCTATAATTGCAAGGATTTCTAAAAATATTATTTTACTAATTATTTTATATTGTGAAGTTCTTTTAATATAAAATTTAATTATTGACTGAAATAATTTATAAAACTAAAAAATTAAATCATAAATTATAATTAATTTATTTAATATTTTAGATATTCTTTGAGACCTGGAATTAGTAAAAGTAGCCTTTTAGATAAAAAAGAGCAACCAAAGCATGATGAAACTTCACATAATGATAATGAAAGTTCATCCTCAAATTCAAGAGAAGATAACAATCAGAAAAGAACAGTAATTGGACAGTTACCAATTCAGCCAAAGCCTTTAACAATTAAGAAACCTATCGGAGTTGAACCTCCTCGTCTTAGAAGTAGTATTCCTATATTATCATCACATAAACGATTAGGGGATTCAAATTTACAATCACATCCTATTCTTCAGTTTAACAAGCATACTCATCATAAAAATGATCATTCTTCAAATGTACAATCTACTGAAACTGAATCTACTTCTAATGAAGTTTCAGAGAGAGAGAATAATAGCAACAGTTCTGGAACTAGCATTAGTGACAGATTATCAGAAGTAATAGAAACTGTATCATCATTTGAAAGTAATGAAAAAGAAGATGAGAAACAAAAAGATGAAGAAAATAATAAAACAGATTTATCTGAAATACAATTAGAAAAAGATGAACCATTTAGTCATTTCAATGAAATTATTAATCTGGACAATGAAAATAATATTCGAACTGAAGGAGATGGTGACTCTGGTTGTGAAACTGTTCCTTCAAGTAGTTTATCCTATTCATGTGGTAAGATACTTATTAATACAGTACTGAAATAAAATAGATTCTTTAATATCTAACAATTTTTAACCATTATAATTTTCAAAGTAATTTAGTCATTTTCAAAAATGTGATTGTTTAAATAATTGATAATATATAATTATTTGGTTGGTTAGGTAATTGTTAACTGAATAGAACCTAATAATGTTTAAAAATCTAGATTTTAATGGAATTTTAAGAATTTTAAATAATTTGGACTAGTGTTAGTTCCATCTCTGAATTAAGAAATAAAATAGCACTAACACTAGTAAAAATTATTTGAAATTATTAGTGTCTATTTGATTATTGTCACTTGAGTTTCAGCTTAAAAGTTTAATTAAGTAATTTTTATTTATTTAAAACAAAATTTCATAAATGCTATAATTAATGCAATCAAACAAGAAAAATATTATAAAGCATAAAATTGTCTCTTATACTATAAATAAAAAAAAAAACAAAAGTTCTTTGATTAAATATGAAAAATAAATTGTTGTTATAGAACTTGATGCATAATCTTTCTTAAAAAATTAATCTGCCAAAACATATTTTGCGAATTTATTTAAATAGGTTTGAGAATTATAATCATACACATTTCCAAAATGCAGGAAAATAAATAATTTGGTTTACAGATAAATTATTTTGATAAAAAAGTATTCCTTTTGGATGCCAAAATTTATCAAAACTGAGAGACTGGAATATCAGTTTAATAAATTTAAATTATATTGAAAAATGTATAGATAAAATATTTTATTAAAACTTTAAGAAATTCTTTTTTTTAATCAGTTGTAAAAATTATCTAAAGTTTAATTTGCTGATCTAAAAATTCATTATAGATAGAGTAGTTATCAAAAATCTTCATAAAAATGTTGAGAAATAAAGGCTAGATTATTTGAGACATCTTACATGTTTCAAAGTAATGTTTATTCAAATGTACCTAGCATATCAAATTGAAGCTCTTGATTTAATGGAATGAAATTTAAGATATGATTTAGAATAAGTTTACCATCTTTTGTGAATTAAATATTAATAACTAAAATAAGTCTATTTATAGTAAGCATTGTACAATCTATGAATTTATAATTATAATTAAATTATATAGTAATTTAGATTATATATCAGGAGGTAAAACATGTCTTAGTTCAGAATTAAATCAGGATCTCTAGGATAATGTTCTGACATTATAAATACTAGACCAAAGACAATGATATATCTCCAGATGTCACTTATACAATAGACTCCCAATTAACAAAGGTAATTATGAAATTAATTTCCCTGATTAATCTGCAAAATACTTAAAAAAAATAATCAAAAATCTGAAAATAGGATAATATGCATTTAATATTAAAATAAACTGTATGCATATATATATTCAAATATATTATGTATTGAAAAAGGAAACAAGAAATTTGTTTATTTGCAGAAAGAAATTATTGTAATAATTCTAATATAAATTTGATTCTAATTTTGATTGCAGCTATCTAAGGTATAGAAAAAGAAATGAATCTGGGGCATTTAAAAATCTTTCATATAATTATCAAAGCTTTATCTTAGATACAATAAGTATCATGCATCTGGAATGCTAATTAACAAAGATTAATCTGCAACTTGGATAATTGGAAGTTTATTGTATTTAACTTAATAGAATCATAGACATTTGACTAAGCTAGTAATAAATATTCCTACATTTGAGATCATTTAATAATCTCAGGTGTATATTGGCACTAGCCATACAATATTTGACTGACATAGTCAGGTATATTAATATATTACTATTAATAAACTAAATAATAAATAACAAAATCTATTTATAATTAAATACATGAAGGATTGGATTTTTAGTTATTAGAAAGTAATTTTTCTTTAAATCAGGGACTGTCTGTATTGCAATATGAAAACCAGATAATAAGACTCGTAACAAGAATTTTCAAAAATTCTTCATACAGATAATATTTTGTTTATTGAATCATATCATATATATATAAAATATTACATTTGTTTATTTTATTCAATATATATAATTTAATTATTTTAGAATCAAAAACAGTTATAGAATCTTCTTCACAAGAAACATCTACCACTGAATATGAGCCTGTTGCTTTAAGGAGAGTAAAGAAAGGAAATTTAAAAACAAAGGATTCTGCCAAAAGTCCTCGACGTGTCAGTTTTGATCCATTGGCACTATTATTGGATGCAGCATTAGAAGGAGAAGTTGAATTAGTCAAGAAAACTGCTCGTGAGGTAATAATTTAATTATTCTCATAAACATCATGATTATGCTATTGTGTACTTAAATATTAAAAGATTTTACTAATGAATATATATACATATAGTTTATTATTGTAAACTATATAATAATAATTACTTTTTCATATAGTGAAAAAAATTAGGGTAAGTATTTGGTATTAATTAAAATATGCAATTATTTTTTATATATTATGCTAGTAAATCTGTCTGTCAAAAATGACAGGTAGAATTTTAAAAATTCAAACTCTTGTTGATGCAACACTTATTATTCTTTTGAAATTGAGAATAAAACAATCTACATATATTCAAATATATTATTAAGAGAAATATGATATAAAATCTTTTATAATAATAATAAAAAAAATTAGACTTACATCAAATTTGTAAATATAATTTATTAAAATGATATTATTGCAAACACAGAATCTTAGAAATTAATCCAAAATTTCAGGATATATATTTTTTATAAGGAAGATTCAAGTATTACATAAGCATATTTTGGATTATTTTAGACATATCCCCTCCCCATATAAAACTGACGAGGCTCTCATAGACCCAAAAAGAAAATGATTGTGGTTTTCAAGTATTTGAGATTCTCCTATATGGCTTGTAGTGACATGAAGTTTGGCTACCCCTGGTCTATATGTTAAAAATAAAACTATAACAACCTTTGAATATGAAATCTGAATTTCAGTAGAAAGAAAGTACATAGTACAGTATTCAAAATCAGCCATGACTTTTAAGCACAGTAATTATGTGATCATTATAATCAATAAAACTGCTCAGTTGTCAAAAAATTGCAATCCAATATTATTGCTCAGCTGGCATATCACAGTCATTGTAATCCAATGCAATCACTCAAATAGCATTACTCTTCCAAGCTTACCTTTTATATATATAGACAGCATGTCTATGTTCTCTGATAAATAATCATATTTTTATTATTCATAAAATAAACTATTACTATGTGAAAAATTTTGATTAATCAAAGATATCTGAAAGTATTAAAAATATAATGGTTTAAACATATTTCCAATATAGGACAATTCAAAATTAGTGGTACAAGTTGAATATAATTAATTGATAAAAAGAATGTCAAAGATGCAGAGAGTAGTTTTTATTTGAACCTTTGTTAATGAGAAAAATATATTAAAGATTCATAATGTCATTTCCAGTATAACAAATGTAAACAAATGAAAAGAAATAAGTATACATGCACATTTTGCTTAATTTTCAAAATAAATTTGCACTATCATTCAAAATTTGTATTCCACAATTCTATCTTCAAAAAATAAAAACTCATCAAAAATACAAATTAAAAAAATATGATTTTTATCTTATTAGTACAAAAGATGTCTCAAATCTACAATAATCTAGTAAATTATAACCAGCCAGTGTGATAAGTCATCTTTAAGATATTGTAACTCTAAATGGTGATATATTATTTTTTTTAGAATATTCCAACTTTCATATTTAAGAAAAATAATACTAAATACATACTAAAAATATTATTATCATATTTATAATCATTTTTACTTATGTTTTCTTACTATTCATGTAACATAACAGAATATGCTTGCCACTACAGTGATCTGATTTAATCTTATAAAATTTTTTTTATGAGTTTGCTGTATGATTTATACAGCAAGTCCCAAATATATTAATTCTATTTTTAATAATAATAATAATAGCAGCATATGAAACAGTTAATGATTATGCAATATTGGAATACATTCATAATTGGTGTTTGCATTAAGCACAAATTTGTGCTAAGTTAAAGATAATTTTGAATAGTTATTTTAAAAGGGAAAGTTTCAAAAAAAGTAGTGTTAATCATCTTTTCTGCAAATTCAGTAAAATTCATCCATCTACTGTATTTTGAAAATTAAATCATATATGTACATGTTTCTTTAAATTTATATACTTATTCATTTTAATTATGTTTCATTGTTAATCAGAACTTCAAATTAAAATGTTTCTGTAAATTTATATACTTATTCATTTTAATTATGTTTCATTGTTAATCAGAACTTCAAATTAAAAAAAAAATTGTTTTCTGTATTTTTTTTAGCAACATAGTAAGTGATAAACACAAGCAGTTATCATTTTTCAATCATCTGCTGAGAAACTGTATTAGTGTTTTGATTTCAAGTAAAAATATATATTTTTACTATTAGGCAATTTAATTATTTTTATTGTGTTTTCTATACTAGGAGAATTTTAATTTCCAACTGTGAATTTCATTGAAATTTTTATATGATAATTTTTGATGATAAAAAATATTTTGGAGAGAGAAATTCTGAATATAGTTGTTTATTTTGAATTATTTTTATTATGATTGAAGAGAATAATTTTAATCATTTCATAATAATATTATTATTAAAAATAAGTAAAAGAAAATAATTTAAGAATAATAATTTTTATGACAAAATTCAGGTTCCTAATCCAAGTGCTGCTAATGATGAAGGCATTACTGCTTTGCATAATGCTATATGTGCTGGCCACTTAGAAATTGTTACATTTTTGGTTGAATTAGGCTGTGATGTGAATACACAAGATAGTGATGGTTGGTAAGTATTATTTATTATTGTAATTAATTCTTTTAAGAGATATTTTTTCTATATTAAAATTTGTTCTCATTTTAATTAAATTAAAATTATTCAACAGAGTTTAATTAAACATCTCTTTTTTTTTTCTTTAGGACTCCTCTTCATTGTGCTGCTTCTTGCAATAATCTTCCAATGGTTAAATACTTAGTAGAACATGGTGCTTGTATATTTGCTACAACTCTTAGTGATCATGAAACAGCAGCTGAAAAATGCGAAGAAGACGAGGATGGATTTGATGGCTGTTCTGAGTATCTTTATAGTGAGTTGAAAATATAAGTTTAGTATAATTTTTTAGTTTTTGTTATTATTTAGACTCGCTTACTAAGATAGTAATAAAGTGGTAGATCATAAAAGTTTTACTTTCCAAATAAATAATCACAGAACTATTACAACAATATATTGGAGATGAAAAAATTTGGTCAGTCAGATAAATCCATTGAAACTCATGTGCATATTTTTATTTCTATGATGTTAAAATTATCCATTTGTGCAAACTGGACAGGAATGACAAAAATCAATGTATAGATGTAGCAGCTTCAAAAATTGGGGTTGAATACATTGGATTCGAGCTGAAGTACATCTGTAAGTTGCACCTTCTGATGATGCCTGTTACCCATTACTATTCCCAAATTTCTGAAAGACTGGTATCCTTCCATTGCCTCATTTTGATTTAGATTTTGTTCAATGATGTCGTTTGTGTATCTGTTAGTCTCTGAAATGAGTGTATACAAATTTTTTCATCTATAAATTGTTGAAAACAGTTTAAAGATGATGATGTAACATTGATAAAGCACTAAATTCCATATGGTGCTCTGAATTTATTTATTATTATTTATAGGATGGAATTTTTTCTTATCCCATTATGATTTTTCAAGAAAAGCACCAGAAGTGAAACTTCTTCCAATACTTTTATCTTTTCTGTTAACAAGTGAAACAGAACTTACTGTACATTTTCTTCCAGAACTTGTTGAGGGTAAACATAGTTCGGCATCCGGAGAAACTACAGAAACTAATCTAGGTTGATGAGAAATGGAAGGCACTGAAAAAGAGAAATTAAAAAATTCAAAATTTATACATATTGGAATAGAAGTATAGTAGTAACAGTAGTAATAATAGTAATACCTATTGCTATTGTAGTAGAAGTATCCATAAATGTAAAACTGTTCCAGGTTGAGGAGATATGGAAGGTACTGAAAAGGCAAAATTTAGAGGTTCAAAACTTGCATTTATTGGAATAGAGGTGTAATAGTTACAATAGTATAGTAGTAGTAATACCTGTTGCAGACAGTGGCGCCGAGACGACGGGGAAGAGGGGACAAATTCCCCGGGCCCGGGCCACTTCTTAACAATAAGAATTTATTATATATATCAGCTGAAAACCTGGTTCATACCGGGGCCTGGGATTTCTCTCGGCACCACTGGTTGCAGATTTAGTATCTGTAACTTCCTTGGATATGGATAAATCTAAAGAGCAATCCAAGATATGTGATGCATCAATATCGTAACTGAATCCTGAGCCACTTAGCAACTTTTTCCTGAATGTTGACTTCGCTCAAACTAATTTCTAAATATGAAATTTCATCAAATCTGACAAATTTTCTTCCCTTGATTCCTTCATAAAAAAAATATTCAACTTCTTTAATAAAAACTTTTCTCTAATGGGCCATTTTAGAATAAATTATAATATAAAAAAATTCAAAACGAAGAACTTTTCAAGCAAAATGAACTAGCATCTGTATCCTTTAGAATAACAGAATCAAATGAGCTAACAAAGGCAGAAACAAATAAAATTAGGAAGACATCAGGACCATTTCCAGGATAGTCCAATTTGGTGTTAACTATTTGAACAGGGAGAGAAAGATAAAGACACCTGCAAAAAGAGTGTGAGAAAGGAATATTACTGCAGAAAAACAAGGATGGGGATTAGGAAGGGTCATAAAGGGAGAAAGCAATTGATTATGCAAATGAAGACAGTTGCAAACCTTATCTTATAAACCGTAACAGATAGGGAAAAATTTCCAATTGCAAACTTATTCAGCATTTAATTTTGAATATATTAGAAAAACTTCATCTAAATCAGATGAATAGTTCATTTAAAAATGAAATAATTAGATATCATACATCAATTCCTTGAAACATCCAAGTTCAGTTTGCCCACAAATAACAGTTGATGAGACCACAATAATTTTCATTCTTGCATAATAACAGTAGAGAATCTTCAAGATCACATCATTACTGTTTGTGCAGAGATTTCTATTGACATTTTACATAGGCTGTGAGGAACTCCATCCAACATCATGCTCAACTGTTCTTGGATGCTGGTGAAAGACATTTTGAGCACATTCTTGATTTAATTTTTACTTGTTGATTAGGCTCTGTGTTTTCAATTTTTTGATTTGGGGTGTTCTTATTATGCAAGAAAGTTGTTGTGGCCTCATCAATTGTTGTTTGTGGGCAAACTGATGTTGGTGTTTCAAGGAATTGATGTATGATAAATCTGTTTCATTTTTGGAAGAATTATTCATTCAATTTTGATGAAGTTTTTTTAATGTGTCCGGAATTGAATGCTGAACAAGTTTGTAATTGGAAATTTTTCCCTATGTGTTACAGTTTGAGACAGGATTTGCAATTGTCCTCATTTGCATAATCATTTCATTTAAAGGTCACCATTAGGTAGCTCACCTATGACTTCCTATTTGTTGGCATTAACAGATTTTTGAAATTTATGATAATTATCAAGTTATTTGGAGAGGTACAGACTTTACTTCCAACCTGTATATTATACATTAGCAGGAAATAATTTATAAAAAAGTTCCATGATGTGTATACACACCAAGGGATGACAATGAACACAAGAAAATATATAGGAAAATTATAAAATGCATGTTATTTATCTTATAAGTAAATCAATAAAAATAATTCATTAAAAATTCAACTGTATTTAGAATGAAAATATAAAATGCACCATTCAAAAAAATAAAATATAAAACACACAAAAGATTCTTAGGAACCAACATTTGAAAGTAATAGCAATAGTAAAAAAGATGCAATAATTACATTTCAAGAAACTTTTATACATTAGCAGGAAATAATTTATAAAAAATGTTTCACTTTCATGATGCACATACATCGCAACAATTAGCAGTTGTTTTTATACATGACATGTATACACGGCAACGGATGTCAACAAGTTAACCTTGAAAAGAATTTCATTGTATTCTAAAATTCAAGTTGATTACTGAACAACAGATTTTTACTTCAGTCTGAAATGTTTTAATTTCTGACTAATAATAGCTTATGAACAATAGATCAATATTAATTAATGCCTTATTTTATACTTTTTTCTGTATGGCCTTGCATATATAATTAACAAAAAAATTGCTCGTAATTTTTAAACAGAATACTGTAATATAGAATAAAGCCTACTGGTAAATTACAATATAAATTATTGAAACTAAAACATGCATTTCATAGGTATGGAATGATTACTTATTACAATACTATTGTTATTACCAGGGCTGGGATGTCGGCAGTTTTAGGAGGTGTCAGTGTCGGCAATAACTTTCTCATTGCTCATAATTTATTAGTTTTAAATTTAAAAAATGTATTAAATAATTATTTTCTTTTTTGGTGAATAAATAATTTTTTCAGTAATGTTCTAAAAAATCATTTGTGTGTGTTTATTATCAGAGGTGTCGGTGTTGGCAAAAAAAAATGTAGATGTCTGTGTCGGCACATATTCCTGCCGACACCCCAGCTCTGGTTATTACACAGTAGCATTAAGTATCAATCATAAAATTATTATGATTGATATTTAATGCTCCTACTTCCTGAACATAGTAAACCATACATAATAGAATTAAATCATCATATGTTCTATTACATAATTATGGTTCCAGGAATGAAAATCTTACATAAGTCAGGGTACACTTATAATTATTTGTTAATATTGTTGCAATGTATCATTCTGAAATGAAATCATATGTAAACCTAATTTTTACTTTTATGTTAATTTAAACTTAACAATCTATTAAATATTTTTCAGGTATTCAAGAAAAATTAGGTATTATGAATGGTGGAGTTGTTTATGCTGTTTATGATTATGAACTTCAAAATCCAGATGAACTAAGTTTTCAAGATGGAGATAAAATAGTAGTTTTAAAGAAAGGAGATGAATTAGAAAGAGAATGGTGGTGGTCACAATTAAACAATCAGGAAGGCTATGTTCCTCGTAATTTACTTGGAGTAAGTGATATCTATTATTTATCAACATTATAATAACAATTGGTTCTAAACAGGAACTTTCTGCAGTTTTTGTTGCTAAGATTGTAATGGAATCTTAATGTGAGAGATGGAGATTTATTAAAGATCTTTTAATGGTTAGGATTTATTTAGAGTATTGGAACCAAAAATAGAGAATTCCTTTGAAATAATATTTATTTATTCTTATTTTAGGATTGAGCTTTTGCAATATGATGAATATAATTGGGTATAATAATTGAATAATTACTTAAACTGCCATTAAAACTTTTCTGTACTTGTTAATAATCATTGCAGTTCTAATTAATGTACATTAAATCTATATATTAACATAAACTTTACAAATCAAATCTGCCAAATTAATAATATATCAAGGAATTAATTTGGCAGATTAAATTCAATTTGGACATGTGGTTTGTAAGCTTATGTTAGTGTTTGTTGAAGCCAAAAAATCAGGAATATTTCTATTAGTAAAGTCTGATATCGATATAATGAAGTCTGAAGAATCAACTTGCCAAGTGATCTCAGTGATCTAGTATTTAGGACATCAGAACAGTAATCTGAAGTTCCTCAGTTTATTATTGGTCCAAAGCAGATTTTTTTATTCAGATAGTTTGAATTAAATTAAGAAAAATTCTAATTTAATATAACTGGCACTATTAAAGTCTTCAGTTCTTAACATTTTATTCTGTGCAAGTCTATTTTCTAAATTTAACACTATCCTTCCTTGTTATCAAAAATTTTGTTAAATTTTTTTTTAATTAAATCTATGTACAATTTAAATGAATTTTTATTGATTGTACTATTGGGGTTAAAATTTAAATTTAATTTTTAATTGTTAAATCGAAAAATGGTTTGACTTAAAAAAACCATTATTTCAACTCTGAAAAATGATATCTTTCAAAACTTTTAAATCTAATCCTGTCAAAACACACACTATATCAGATCATTCTATTGCCTTTGTAATATTAGAGTCTTCAGTTATTAACATATTTTATTCTGTGCAAGTCTATTTTCTTAATTTAACACTATCCTTCCTTGTTATCAAAAATCTTGTTAAATTTTTTTTAATTAAATCTATGTACAATTTAAATGAATTCATTCATTCATCCATTAAGGCTTTTAAATTGTGAAATTAATATATTGAATAAAAACACTATACATATAATTAATGATTTCAGATTGAAATGATATGTTTGATTAAATAATTTATACATTGATGTTTTAATTTTAAAATGTTTCTCTCTACACTATGTGAAAATAATACCAAGTGACCAAGAATATCAATTAATTATAAGATGGTAAATAATTATCAAGGAATTAATTTGGCAGATTAGCTTCAATCTAGATATTATTTTGCTTATTAACCACTGAATGCCTGAATTTTGATATTAAGTTTAAAAAAATTGGAAAATAATCAATTAGTACCAAATTGTGTTGCTATAAAGGCCAATATATTTTTTCAACTCCATCTCTTTATGACTGTACTGGATTTTTTGACTAATAACATTAACCACTTAACGTCTACAGTATCATATACGATACAAACCCTTTAACCCCTTATTATTATCCAAGTGATCTCAGTGATATAGTATTTAGGACATCAGAACAGTAATCTGAAGCTCCTCAGTTTATTATTGGTCCAAAGCAGATTTTTTTATTCAGATAGTTAAATTGAATTAACAAAAATTCTAATTTAATATAACTGGCACTATTAAAGTCTTCAGTTCTTAACATATTTTATTCTGTGCAAGTCTATTTTCTTAATTTAACACTATCCTTCCTTGTTATCAAAAATCTTGTTAAATTTTTTTTAATTAAATCTATGTACAATTTAAATGAATTCATTCATTCATTCATTAAGGCTTTTAAATTGTGAAATTAATATATTGAATAAAAACACTATACATATAATTAATGATTTCAGATTGAAATGATATGTTTGATTAAATAATTTATACATTGATGTTTTAATTTTAAAATGTTTCTCTCTACACTATGTGAAAATAATCAATTAGTACCAAATTGTGTTGCTATAAAGGCCAATATATTTTTTCAACTCCATCTCTTTATGACTGTACTGGATTTTTTGACTAATAACATTAACCACTTAACGTCTACAGTATCATATACGATACAAACCCTTTAACCCCTTATTATTATTAATGTATTTATTTTTTCTATCAATTAAACTGTTGTCATATGTAATACATACCAAACAAATGGAATACCTGAATAATAGTGCCCTCTATAGTTTATTTTGTAAATTATCAGAAATTGCTGACTTTTTTTCTTTTGAAGTATTGCCTAATGTTACTTATTTGATACAAACCCACAAAATAAAAAATATCTCACATAATCGAATAACAATTATTTTAATTTATTCAATTATTAATTTCTACACAAAATAAAAGTAAAAAAATACCTTTTCAATTTTTTTTAAACTTAATATCAAAATTCAGGCATTAAGTGGTTAAA
>AYEL01080414.1:0-13439 GCA_000484575.1 Olivierus martensii
AAAAAATTTGCGTTGTGACCATATAACTCTTAGTCACTTTTATTCTACTTGCAATTGTGCATATGCCGTTGTGGTGTTAGTTGACTTAATCATTTTTGCTTCCTTATGTAACTCGACTGAAAATCTGTTAATTGCATTTCAAGTTCGTCCAACTTTAACCAGTCAAATGTTGTTACAATAGGTGCAGATAGCCTGAATTTATCAAGATACACGATAAATTTTGTAGTTTCTGCAAATTATCTAAATTGACTTGTGAGTGAATCTTGATTGAAACTCACTGATTATACAGTTAATAACTTTTGAAAATTCTGTAGTCAGTTTAGCTCCATCCGGTTTTTCATGAAAGTTCAAACCTGTGAATAATTTTTTCAAATTTGGAAAATATTTGAAGCTTTTGGAAGCGATTACTCGATATAATATTTGAAATTTTGTTTCAAATGCCTGAATTAGATCAAATATGCCAATGATAGTCTTATTGATACATTGTAATTTAACATTTAATTCATTCAAATTTAGGCATAATGTCTGCCGAAAACATTAATTTTGAGGTCCATTCAGTATATATATATATTCCTATAACAAATTATCTGGCACGTTAGTATATTAAGAAATATAACTTTTTAAATTTTTGGCACGCCAGCAGAAAAAGGTTCGCCACCCCTGTCATATAGCATCTTCATAGACTACTGTAATGTAAAATATGTAATGAAACAGCAAAACCAGTCAAATATATCCATATTTACAAATGCTGCTCCTTATATTGGCTTTAGATTTGCTCTTCTCATGAGCTTTCAAAATGCCCTGTGCATTCCTTGGCAATGAAATTTTAACCATTTGTATATCTAACTAAAAAGAATTTGTATACCAAGTTTTGTAATTCTCATTCTATTTTTTAGGACTACTTTGTTTTTTTGCAACATAATATATATACAGTCAATTCTCGTTATTCGCGGATTCCGTATTCGCGTATTTGACTATTCACGAAAATTTATTTGTAACCACAAAATCGTTATTCGTAGATTCCCATCGAGCGGCAAAAATACTGTTACCAATGTACACCCTTTCTCATTCTCTCTGGAGAGAGACAGAGAAAGGAAGTTGTTTGTTATGTAATCTCTGAATTGGTTTGCCAGAAAATTACTCATTAGCTATCCTTGCTCACTCCACAAACCGCAGGTAGGCCAAAAGCCTGTTCATATCGTCCGCAGGTTTTACTTTAACTTGAAGTGCACACGCCTATATAAGATTCTTGGATTATTGTCGAGAATTTCTGAGTCGCGGAGCATCAGGCAATAAATTTTGATAATTTATATAAAAATATTTTCTTATTATTGTTGTTGTTGAATAACTATTTTCTTTTCTAAAAAGTTTCATATTAAAGTATCACAGTAAAAATTCCATTAGAATAATACGTCTATGTCACATGGCTCACAAGAGACCATTTGAAGTTTCAATTTCCCTTACATTGTATTTTGTCTAGTTGAATTGAGTTCAGTTATTGTATTCAAATCTTTGATCATATTTTAAAATGAGTGGATTGTCCTAACAATGATGTCATACACTATTAGGATGATGTGTGCAACATGATTTCTAGATAAAATTAAAAAAAGTTACACTGCCAAAATGATATAACTTCCAATATTACTAGCACTATGGCAGGAAAATAAAATTATATACACAAAAACGTAAGTAAATTAAGAATTAATCAAAAGGAAGAAGCACTTTTGATTTATTTTAAAATCATCATCAGCTTCCATTAACAGAATAATAAATTGAATTCTAAGGAATGCACATAATATTTTAAAGTTGGTTACTATGGTAATGTATTAATTACAAAAGTATATTAATCAGTAATAAGAATAAATACATACCATATATACTCGTGTATAAGCCGAGGTTTTTTCTCAAAAAAAAAATTTCTGAAGTAGGGGGTCAGCTTATACACAGATCAAAAAAATCAACTTTTTTTTGGCTGGAGAAATTGAAGTAATAAGTAAAACCATAACTTACTGAATGTCTCCTGAAGACCAGGAAGGAAATTTTGCAATAACTAATTTAATATATTATCAGATAAAATTTTATCTTATTCCGAAGCAATCGAGCGTGTCGCACCACTGACTCCAACTTGAGTCTATATACCGTAATCAGATAGGCAATGCCATGCTGCCGATATGACGTGATGCAAAAACTCGACAATCAATCAAGAATCTTACCTAGGATTCATATTTGAGTGAAAAAATATATTTATTTTTCATTTTTATTAATTAAGAATATTTTAATCGATTCGCTAATAACTGATAAATGCTTATTATATTTAACTCATCAATGATTTAATTAAAATATATTAAAAAGTTACTAAAATAATGTTTAAAATAACCGAAAAAATAATAATTATTTAAAATCTGTACTGAAAAATAATTTTAGTCTATCAAAAAAAGTTCATCATAAGCAAAATCAAAACTTCAAAATCGCACGCTAACGTCTAGAAATCACGTTACACACATCATCCTAATGGTGTATGATATCATCGTTAAGATGAGCTACTCATTTTAAAATACAATCAAAAGCACAGATAAGGACATATCATCTGTGATCAAAAGTTTGAACAACAATTCAACTCAACTGTGAGGCCCGCATGGCCCGCTGAGCCCGCAAGACAAGATATGATGCTGCTCAACAGGCGGATAGCCTTTCAGCGGCGTGTGGCGTGAATAAGGATGAGTGGCGAGAGTTAGGACACAAGGACGGACTCGGAGACTACGTCTGTAAAAACAAACATCTTCCTTTATTGAAGAGAGAGATTTTTATATTGAATAAACCGACAATTTACGTCGGAGGACTAGTACCTCTTGTGTTTCAGGATTCCTCCACATAGCACAGTTGATCGGGCCTTTCTCTTTTCTGTGTATTGCGTCGAGGTGTAATGCTCTTCTCGGGAGACGAACTCGTCTTGGTCTCGGGCCTCGGTCAACAATGGGTGACTGCTGGAAAGGGAAAGATTAGCTCTGGGTCTCGGAGGTGCAAGTTTCAATGTTGAGATCGACAAGACAGTCTCTTTTTTACTCAAGCGACGATGCTGACTAGCAGAGTTCATGGATGATGGCTAATCAGTCTACTGCGATGATTGACCAAATGCGTTTGTTTTCTTCGAAGCACAGGGTCTGATTCTACAAGTCCGTAGACGTAATGTAACGGTTTGCCACGACGATGGTAAAAGCACGTCCGATTATCTCGAAGCACAACGTCCGACTCCCTTCTCTTTTTCTGAATTCCTAGTCTCTCCCTTTTTATAAAACAAATAAACATGTTCTTTCCCTTCTCCCGGGAAGT
This sequence comes from Olivierus martensii, assembly GCA_000484575.1. NCBI lineage: Eukaryota > Metazoa > Arthropoda > Arachnida > Scorpiones > Buthidae > Olivierus > Olivierus martensii. Next base: position 3,331 of record AYEL01080414.1, read on the forward strand.
TGGCACTGCGACCTCTGTCGCATAATTTCATATAACCCCTCAAACACCTGCACAATACTAGAATTCTTGTACAGTTTGAATTCGGTGTGTTTATTATTATTTTCGGGGATAGTGGACATCGGGGTATCCGGGACCGGCCGGACAAAAGTCGTACTCACCCGATATTGACAATAAAATTGTCAACTCTGCTAAGTTACGATTGGGTGAGAAGTGACATTCTCCAGTGGGCCCTGGCCCTCGGACCACCACACAACTATAGGGAAAACAAAACTTTGAATGGTCTCTTGGGAGCCATGTGACGTAGACATATTCTAATAAAATTTTTATTGTGATAACTTAATATGAAATTTTTTAGAAAAGAAAACAGTTATTCAATAACAAAAATAAAATATTTTTATGTAAATTATAAAAATTTATTACTACTCGTTAACTTGATAATTTCTAAAGCTATGTCATCCTAACAATAATATCATACACTGACATCAATCTCGCTTCAGAGTAAAATTTTATTTTACCTGTTGCGATCGAGCGCGTCATGCTGCTGAATCCAACCTGCATTAATATAAGTGCATCAGATAGGTGACGCTGTGCTGCCTGATGTGCTGCGATGCAGAAATTCTCGACAATAATTCAAGAATCTTATGTAGGCGCGCTGCGTTGGATCACTTTAGCTGGATTATTGTTGAGAATTTTTGTGTTGCAGTGCATCAGGCAATGCAGCATCACCTATCTGATTCACTTATATAAATGCAGGTTGGAGTCGGTGGCATGATAAGCTCGATCGCTTTGGGTAAAATAAAATTTTATTTTTTAAATTGATTTATTGATGTTTATATTATAATAATTTATTTTATATGTATATATTTAAAGTTTCAATAAAATATTTATTTTGGCAAATGGCATTAATATATCGGTAACTAAAAATCAAAGATCACGTAATTAACTGTTTTCAAATTTTATCGAATTTTAAGTGCTAAAGTTGGAGGTAGACTTATACACAGGTTACACATTTTTATTGATTTTCAAATTCCGAAGTCGGGGGGTCGGCTTATACACGGATCAGCTTATACACGAGTATATACGGTAAATAAATTTATAAAAATATGTGCGAAATTAATATTACACAAATAATATAAAAATGGATATTCATTAAATTAATAATTGAATAATTAATGAGAGTGACTCATATGAAAGGTGTTATTTTTGTTTACTGCACCACTTTCAAGTGTTGTTAATAATAGCAGGATAGACTTTATGAATCGGTCTAGGTTTAGCATCCCTTTTATCAAATAATATCCAATGTTTATTTTCAGAATCATATTATTGGTGAGATCTAAGACTTTACTAATTAATATGAAGAAATATTGTTTATCGGCTGCTATAACCGATGCAAGGAGTCAATGGTACCATTGGAAAGCCTGTTTTATGCGTAAAGGCTTACAGATTAGAAATAGTGAGCAGGTAATTTGGCCCTCCCATCATTTATGGGATTCATTGTTCGTAATCAATGTATAATTAGGAAGAAATATGTTAAGAAACTTCGTTGATTAATCCATAAACAGTTTAAAAAGAAGCCTTTTAATGACTTAAAAACCTATGTATCATTAGATGATATTGTTGTCCCTAAATATGTAGATGAAGTTTTAGCAATGGGACCAAATAACTTGGTTCAGAATATTCCTTCATGGAAACATTTAGCCATTCAGTTAGAACCAATCCTCAAAATGTGTGACCCTGTAAAGGCTGATAAAATTAGATGGCAATTGGCTAGAAATATTAGAAACTTTAACAGCACCAATATTAAGACTACAAGATTAAAAATCAAACAATCAGAAAATTGGTTAGAAAGTAATCGTATAGTATGTGCTAGGAATGATAAAAAGTAAATTAATGGTTCTTATCAAAAGAGATACATATTATTTTCTATATTTTAACTGCTTACACTTCTATTTACTATAATCAGATAAATACAGCACTCTTTGCAATAAGTATTAAACTTATCCTTTTTTAACACAAATACGAACGTTTTCGGTGCATAGGCACCCCTCTTCAGGCATACAGTACTTACCTTAATCGAATCAAGAGAATCTTACAATAACAAAAATAATTCTAGAATATACTTGTTTCTTAATTCGAAATACATGTTCTAATATTCTAACAGTTTGTATTTAAAATTTAACAAAAAATTAGCTCACGTAGCATTACATAACACAATTTAAAAATCTCAATGATATTAGGCAGTAATATTAACCAAAAAAATTTTTCTTCTTTAACCTCTCCTTTTTTGGTTAATATTACTGCCTAATATCATTGATATTTTTAAATTGTGTTATGTAATGCTACGTGAACTAATTTTTTGTTAAATTTTAAATGCAAACTGTTAGAATATTAGAACATCTATTTCGAATTAAGAAACAAGTATATTCTAGAATTATTTTTGTTATTTAAGATTCTCTTGATTCGATTAAGATAAGTACTGTAAACCTGAAGAGGGTGCCTATGCACTGAAAACGTTCGTATTTGTGTTAATAAAAGGATAAGTTTAATACTTTACTGCAAAGAGTGCTGTATTTATTTGATTATAGAGATACATATGATAATTTTATTAATGAGTTCCTTCATAACAATAGTTGCTAACCTTTGGACTATCATCCAACTGAAACCTTAGATAAAGAAGTTCAAAAGATATTAAGGGATGACTGATTTCCATGTTTCTTAAAAGGAGCTTGGGTTAAATCACATAGACCCCCAAGATTATTTGCCTTTATCAAAAGACATAAACACCCATTAGAAGCAAGACCAGTGGTAGAAAAATTTTCGGCTCCGATCTATTATTTAGAAAAAAGATTGGCTAAATGGTGCTACAATAAATTGAAAGGCTATGAATTGACCACAATCTCATCTAAAGACCTAATTCATAGTCTTCTAGAAATAGGACCCCTACCAGAGCAAGTAATGCAAGTTTTTGACTTTAAAGCCCTATATCCCTCAATCAAGCTGGAACCAGTATGTCTACTATTATATAGATTTTTGTTACAACACTTGCTAAAGAACCAATATGATCCAGATCTCATCAGAAATATTTGCCACCTCATAGTACGTAAGTCCTATTTCTTATACAATAATACTCTGTATTTACAAATGGTTGGGGTTCCAATAGGCAGCCCCCTAGCTGGGGTCCTAACAGAACTGATTATTAGATATAAAGAAGAAATTATTCTACCACCTTTGATAAATCGTATTATACTTTATAAAAGGTATATTGATGATATTCTAATTATAACAGAAAAACATAATCAAGTTTATACGATCTAGACGAGAAATTATCGGATACAGCACTGGGGCTAAAGTTGGTTAAACAAAAAGAAATCAAAGAAATTCAATATCTTGACATACAAATCAAGATTGTAAAATGTGAATATAACTTAAGCATTTACAGAAAGGACCCATATGTACCACTTTTCATTAAAGATGAGTCCAAGGAACTATGGTCATATAAAATGGCTGATTTCAGAGCTTTGCTCCAAAGAATTAGAACCCATTGCACAACAACAGTATGTGTTAATGAGGAACTCGAATGGATTAAGGAACAAGCACTATGTCATGGATATGCTGAAAATATCATTACTCGTTTATGGGATAAAATATCTAGAGGGACAACTATAAGAACAAACAATGAAATAAAAAGAAACAATAAATCGTTCTACAGTTGATATGAATCCCATTACTCTTAAGTATAGAAAGAAATTAGAGAAAATCACAGGATACAAACTTGCTTTTAATAGAAGGAACCACCTATTCAATATTTTAAGAAATAGTAAAGACAGGAGCAATTATTCCTCCCTCCCAGCCATATATGAAATTCCAGCTCTGGATAAAGATTTTAATCAAGATCTTAAATACATAGGATATACTGCTAGATCACTTAAGAAAAGAATTCATGAGCAGAAATGTGATATCCAAAATAATGCAACCTCAACAGCCTTAGCCCAGAAAGCCATAAGTAGCGACTTAGCAATAGAATGGAACAAGGTGAAACTATTAATTAAAGAAGATGATCCTAAAAAAGGTGGGGTTGCTGAAACTCTAACAATATTTGATAAAAGGGATGCTAAACCTAGACCGATTAATAAAGTCGATCCTGCTATTATTAACAGTGCTTGGAAGTAGTGCAGTAAACGAAAATAACACCTTTCATACGAGTCGCTCTCGTTAATTATTCGATTATTAATTTAATGAATATCTGTATTTATATTATTTGTGTAATATTAATTTCGCGCATATGTTTATAAATTTATTTATGTATTTATTCTTATTACTGATTAATATACTTTTGTAATTAATACATTACCATAGTAACCAACTTTAAAATATTAGGCACATTCTTTAGAATTCAATTTATTATTCTGTTAATGAAAGCTGATGATGATTTTAAAATAAATCAAAAACGTTTCTTTCATTTGATTAATTCTTAATTTTTTTCCGTTTTTGTGGATATATATATTTTTTTTCCTATATTAGTAATATTGAAAGCAGAAAATGTTTTTACAATTATTAAATTATTGTGTTTAATAAGAACTGTATATACTCAAATATACACCAATCCATGTATAAGCCAACCCCCAAACTTTAAAGTTTAAAAATCGGTAAAAATGCATAACCCATATATAAGTTTACCCCCTGACTTTAGCACTTAAAATTCAGCAAAAATTTGAAACCGATAAATATTACGGATATATTAATGCCATTTGCCAACGTGATTTTTGATTTTTAGTTATCATATATTAATGCCATTTGCCAAAAAATATAAAAATTGAACTTTAAATATATACATATAAAATAAATTTTATAATACAAACACCCATATATAATTTAAAAGGTAAAATTTTACGTTACCCGAAGTGATCGAGTGCACTGCGCCGCCGACTCCAACCTGCATTTGTATAAGTGCATTAGATAGGTGACGCTGCATTGCCTGATGTGCCACGACACAGAAATTCCAACAATAATCCAAGAATCTTATGTAGGCGTGCTGTGCTGGATTATTGTCAAGAATTTCTGCGTTGCAGTGCATCAGGCAGCGCGGCGTTGCCTATCTAATGCACTTATACAAATACAGGTTGGAGTCGGCAGTGCGACTCGCTCGATCACTTCGGGTAACGTAAAATTTTACTTTACCCGATGCAGATGTTAGGGTGACGTCACTTCAGAAAATATCAAGTTAATGAATAATATATTAAATTTTGATAATTTACATAAAAATATTTTATTATTATTATTATTGAATAACTGTTTTCTTTTCTTAAAAAAAATTCATATTTAAGTATCACAGTAAAAATTCCATTGGAATTGTCTACCCACACAGCTCCCAAGAGACCTTTTGAAGTTTCGTTTTCCCTTACATTGTATTTTGTCCAGATCGATGATTTTGTCTAATTGAGTTGAGTTATCATATTCAAATCTTTGATCGTATTTTAAAATGAGTATATCATCCTAACGATGACATCATACACCGTTAGGATGACGTGTGCAACGTGATTTCTAGACGTTAAGTATGCGATTTCGAAGTTTTGATTTTGCTTATGATGAACTTTTTTGATAGACTCAAGTTATTTTTCAGTACAGATTTTAAATAATTATTATTTTTTCGTTATTAGTTTATTTTTCAATCTATAATTAAATCGTGGATGAGTTAAATATAATAAACATTTATGGATTACTAGCGAATGGAATAAAATATTCTTAATTTATAATAATGAAAAATAAATATATTTTTCATTATTATAAATCCTAGGTAAGATTCTTGGTCGACTGTCAAAGATAAAAATAAATCCTAGGTAAGATTCTCGGCCAATTGTCGAGTTTTCGCGTCACGTCATATCGGGCAGTGCAGCGTCACCTATTTGATTACAGTATATAGATGCAGGTTGGAGTCGGCAGTGCGATGTGCTCGATCGCTTCGGGATAAGATAAAATTTTATCTGGTAGTGTATTAAATGAATTATTGCAAAATTTCCTTCCTGGTCTTCAGGAGACGCATTCAATAAGTTATGGTTTTGCTTATTACTTCAAATTCTCCAGCCAAAAGTATATTACTTTAATGGTTTTGCTTATTACTTCAATTTCTGCAGCCAAAAAAAAAGTTGATTTTTTTTGATCCATGTATAAGCCGACCCCCCCACTTCAGAAAATTTTTTTTGAGAAAAAACCTCGACTTATACACGAGTATATACAGTATCTTGCTTTGTAGCAGTGAATTTTATAAAACAAAATCTTAATTAGCTTAACAAATCTTAAAAGAAAATCATAGATGTAGCTGTTACAGTAAAAGTGATTAATCTAGTAATTATGCATAATCGCCAACGATTTCAGTAAAAGTGACAAATTTATTTCATATATTGTGAATTAATTACATTTACTGGTGATTATGCATATTTGCCAATTTGTACTGATAAATATGATAAATCATACTTAATTAATCAAATTTACCAAATATTATGCATAATCGCCAGTCTAGGATGGTAAATTTGATAAATAATGCATTCTCATTAAGTAATGAAGTAATTTGCTGCATTCATCTTCATTTATATAATACGTTTGGCTTTAAGCAGTCAAAAAAAAATAAGATCTCACTCAGTTCATGAAATAATCACAAATGAAGGTAAGGAAATCAGACTTGATACCTAGATAAAGCCTATCTTTATATAAAACTTGAACATGATAGGCCCAAGTTTTATATATGACAAAAAAAAGAAAGATTATATTGCTTATTGAAATCAGAATCACAAATCAAGATTTATTAACAACAGTTGAAAGTGAAAAAATGAGAAAATATGACAATGCCAAAATGAAGTGAGCATGATGTATAAGTGCCAAGTAACGATAATTCCCAATGTGATGACTTGGGATGATATTGCAACAACTTACCACAAAAATCATATCAGAGCTATATATCTGCCTCTAAACATAGAAGTGTACATCCAGATCCATATCTTCAAGAAGACTCTGGAAAGCATCTCTTTGTAGAGAGACTTAAATTTAGTGAGAAGGATGTGGAAGACAAGATTGAAAACATACTGAAACAGCTAGAGATAATCAAAGCTAAAAATGAATGAGTGCTAAGAGGCTGTTATAAAAGTGAAGTAACAGTAACTCTATAATTAAATTATTAACTAAAACAAGAAAAGGTGGGAAATTTCATGATATTTATTAAATTTATGAACTACATCCTGGAAATTATGCAAAAATCGCTTTAAAAGTAATACAAGGCAAAATTAGATATCTTGTATTTCCATGATGATCACTGCAATCTAGTAGCAAACTCACAGACTATTTCTAAACCATGATTATGCCAATAGAAACTGAATTAGAGATGATGGTGCATGCTAGTTGTTTTACTAAAATTTTTTAAAGTTTTTGTGCTGAAACATTTTGATTTTATGATTAATATATACTACTCTATAGTGCCATATACATCAAAGAATCATTATCAATAAGTATATTTCTGTATTCATTAAATTTTAAGAAATATTTTAACACATTAATCAATATTTTACTGCATCACTGAATGTAGATATGCCATTTTTATTAAAACATGTCACGGGTGGGACAAAACCAGGTATCAAGGTATAGGCCCAGTATCTGGTATATCCGGAAGAAAAAAATGATAAGGCTTCTAAATGAAAACTTTCTAAACCACAAAAATCAGTGACACAAAAGAGGAATGCATAAAAGAAAAAATCAAAAAAGAAGTAAAGAAGGTTAAGAAAAGTGAAAAAAAAACTGAAAATATAGAATTGTCCTCAGAGGATAAAAAGCCTATATATTTTGTAGTAAACTATATGCACATTCCAAATCAAAGAAGAATAGCTCCAGTGTTGCACAAGTCAAGGTAGGCCCATGAGGGTTGTTCAGATTAAGACGAAGAGGATGATTTAAGTGTGAATTTTGCTGCTAAAATAAGAAACAGTGTTTTTTTCATTTTTATATATAAAAATTTTGAAAATGTGGATTGGTACATGTATTCAAATGCATAGTCACTTTTACTCTATTCATGGAACAAAACCAGGTATTTGCACTTTTTGTTAAAAAAAATCCCTACCTAAGGAATAAACACAGTTTTGACTTAAAAACCTATAGTTCCTGAGACTTCAATAGTCGTTAATCTACAACTATTGAAGCCTAATAACATAATTTTGAAAACTTTTTTGTTCAAATTCAGAAAAGAAAAGTAAATTCAGTTGTTCAAACTTTAAATTTACTTTTCTTTTCTAAATTTGAACAAAAAAATTAAGGTACCTGGTTTTATCCAATCATCTATATTCAACGATATTTATCAAACTTAGCAACTTCATTTGGGAATTATGTAAAATCGCCAGTAATAGTGAGAAATTTACTGAAATTTATCAAACTTACCAAGATGATTGGTAATTATGTATAATAACTGGCAATTATGCATAATCACCAATTAATCACTTTTACTGTAACATAGCTAAAGTCCAATAAGATAATCAATATTTCATTTAATCAAATAACTACTTAGCACACACTGCAGTTTTAAAATATAACACTCTTTTTTATTCTTTTTACGTACAACACAAACGTTTTCGTCGTACTAACGCCATCCTCAGGTGTTTCACCATACAATAAAACAGATTAGAATAATATGAAGAGGATGTGGTACTGAATCTAGACTTAGCATATAATAAATATCAATGAGTAATTGTGATTTATTTACTGAACTATTAACATGTTTATGTACACAGTTTTCAGAAATTGAAAACACCAAACATCATAAATTATCAAAGTAAATATATAAAATTTCCATATAAATGTTGAGTTATGTTTTATATAGCAATAGTTAACAACCAATAATCTGGCTACTGCCAGATTATTGGTTGTTAAAATACAAAAATTTTAAATATTTTATTCTAACATGTTTATATTCTTGAACTAATTTATGTTTATTTTGTTTTCTGTTAACCTTTGTTGCTGCACAAGCCAAAAATGTTATTGAGTTGTAAAGTTTATTTATGTTGACTAAATTTAACTTGCTGATGATTTCAGTTATTTACATTCTAGTAATTTCTTGTAATTGAAAAATAAGATATTAAGAAGAAAATACAGATAGTTCTTGACTTATATTCCGATCTTACAATATTCTGAACTTGACTATTTTCATAGAATATTGGCTAGAAATACTTTTTTATTTTATTAGAAATGCAATAAAGCAATTTGCTTACCACCTTGAGGATGCGGGTTCAATTTTGGATTATTTTATAATCTTGAGAACTTGGGGTCAAATCCAGATAATTATACCATCTAAAAGTATTCAATATTCCATTGTTTATTATTACTACTAAAATTATCACCACTACGAGTTATTTTCGACTTATGATGATAACCCTAATGTAAGTCAAGGACAACATATATTATCTTCTTAGAAATTCCATTTAATTTTTTTGATCTAGACATTTTCTATTCATATATATATAAAACTTGACATTGGGTATTGAAATGTATATAAATAGAATAAGTTTTTGCACACAGAAAATATGGTTAGATATGCAGAATATTGAATATACTGCAAATGTTATATCTAAATTATAAATTTAAATTGCTTTACTAAAATATCCAATTTATGTTATTTAATTTTAAAAAATATTTTAAGTATTAAAATATTTATTATATATAAATAAAAACATTTAAAAGATTATTTCAATTATGAAAATTAAATTTTAGCTTAAATTTATTTTCAAATTATAGCACTTAAAGCAGAATGTACTTTTTTTTTTAATTCTATATTGCATACTTTCTATTTTACTAACCTAACTGTTGATTCATATTCATCATAACTGAATTGATTTGAGCTTTAGAAGCATATAATCGACTAATAGCTTTTCTAGATCTCACAATTTCCTTTGCAAGAATGACACAAACATCTTTATTATTTTTCTTAGCAGCATCTCTTAAAGATCGTTTTGCTTTTTCTTCTTCTCTTTGAATTGCTAAATTAATGGAATATATATTTTAAATCATTTAAAAATATACTGAATAAATATATATTTTGAAAATTTTTTTTAAACTATAGATATTTTATATAAATAAAT
>AYEL01080416.1:0-10166 GCA_000484575.1 Olivierus martensii
TTAAATAACAAAAAATAAATAAATTAAAACTTAAATTATATTTTATAGATTTGTTAAAAATCAAAAAATTAAGATATTTGGTATAACTGTAGGATATTATTTTATAATTTCTTGCATTTTTTTTTTTAGATTAATACATTAATGGATAACAAAAATCGAAAAAATTGATTATAAGAAAAAAATTATCAAATTATTATTTAATGTTATTCTAAAATTTATTAAGATTCCTGTAAATCTTTAATTTATTAATGATAATCAAGATCTTCACAGTAAATTTAGCTTAATTCCTTGAACAGAGTTAGTAACAATTTTACAATCAAAGTATTAAAAGATTATAATTTTGAAACCAAACTGTTGTAATCATTAAGAGAAATATTCGTATATAGTATACACAACTATGTCAAATTTTAATTAAATAAAAAACGATAATGTAAATAATTTTATGCGAATGTTTATATATTAATATTTAGTTGGTAGTAATTATATAAATAAAAATATATTCTTATAGCCTATATACAGGATGAAGAAAAACTTCTGTCGTAATATTTTTTGTACTGATAGGGGACCTCGAAACAAGTCGAAAATGTATAATGAACATATGGTCTAAATGGCACCGTTTTCGAGTTATAACCCTTTAAAGCTAGCCACGAAGCGTCACGAAGCGTCGCGTTGCAACTAAGTATCGCATTGCGTCGCTCGCCTTCTTACTAACCCGGAAGTCAGTAGGAAAACAACTCGTCTTGGCAACTCGACGCATCGTGATGCTTTGTGTATTCGATGGTGATTGGCTAGCTTTAAAGAGTTATAACTCGAAAACGGTGCCATTTAAATGTTTGTTAGACATTTTCGACTTGTTTCGAGGTCCCCTATCAGTATACAAATTTTACGACCAAATTTTTTCTTCACACCGTATTTAGTAGTAGTAGTAGTAGTAGTAAAATAGGGAGGGGCCTATTTCAGCCCAAGCACCGTGACCAACATTGGTCTATTGTACACCCCCAATCAATTCATCCCAGAAGAAGGCCTGTCTTAACAACAAATGACAGTATATTCTTCAATGGGACAGAAGCAAGATCCTCGGGAACAGAAAAATACATCCCCAAGAGATCACGCCTAAGCCATGAAAGGGCCACACATTCACATAAAATGTGAAGAGGAGTTTCCTCCTCATACTGACATTTTCTACACATGGGGCTATCAGCAAGCCCAAACACCGTATTTAAATAATCTTTATAAATTTATGGCTTCTATGATAACTATCTCCTATAAGTAGAGTGTAGATTAAGAATATACTTTCTCAAGAATCTTTTTTTTTATGCAAATTAATAATTATTATAATACAATAAACTCCCGTATAACGCGTATAACGAAAAAATTGCAACTAGTACTCATACAACGCTATCAATAGCGTTGTATGAGTACTAGTTTTACAATAACGCGTAGGATGAATTTTTTAAACGTTACTTCTCCGTTACTTATTATAGTTGGGGTGAAATAGTAGGCTAAACTCAAAGATATATCCCAAGAGAAGTAATTAGAAGAGGAAGTATTCAAATGAAATTAAAAGTTTTCTTACCTATAGAAGCGAGTAAGATTACTAGCGTGAGATAGGAAGAGAACGTATAAACTTACATTTTTGTCATGATTGGATACAAAATACAATATAAATATATAGGAATTAAAAACAGAACTTTTAAAAATTCTATCGGTTATCGATTACTTGCTGTTCCCTTAGATCTAGATGGTTATTTACTATTCCCTTAAATCCAGAAATACAGTTGAAGCTTATAAATCTTGTGTCCTTCCCAAAAGCAGTCAAAACTTTCTATTGGTTGGAGATTATTTTCGTCCAGATGAATAAGCAGTAGCATCATGAAAATTAAACAAAAATAAAATAAAATAAAAGGTAGTTGATAATATGCAGTTGCAGCAAAGAAGCATAACTTTCATTAGGATAATATGAAAAATGTCGATAACTACAGTCAATGTTCACTTTAATCACTGTCTAAACCTATATTATTATGGTGTTTTCTTGATAAATTCGCTTCGAAGTGCAGTGTAGGAACTTTACCAGTTCCTCATATAGCTTTTGGATCCATTGATTGTAATAAAAACCAAACGATAACAACTTTAATAACTTTTTTGTCAGATTATACGAATCCGCGTTTTTGGAATTCGTGTTATACGGGATCTACTTGTATATAATATTTTTTTTTTTTTATTTAGTTACCTGTATTCTTTCTTGTTTTTTTCCTTTATTAAAAGAAATCTTTAAAATAAGATAAATTAACACTCTGAACAAAATAAGGTTATATTCGAAACTAAAGCACATCTCATTAGCAATATGCGATCATTATTGCATGTCTCGTATAACGCGTTTGTTATAACGCGAAACTTATCCCCCCGCGCTGTAAGGGACTCCACTGTATAATATTATACAAATTTATTATAATTATTAATTAATATAAAAAGCAGAAGTATTTTTATATTTTACTATATATATATAATAAAAGTATAGAATATTTTAATAAAATTTATAATATAATATAATAAAAAAAATATAGAAATATATCGTTTATTATTAAATTAAAAATATATTTATTGTGATGATTATTTATTTATATAAAATATTAATTCATATGAAAGCGTACTCATGAACTCATACATGATTATGAAGTAGAAGATACACATTTAAAGAGAAAAGATCTCGATCTTATCAACTGAATACAAGAAAAATAAGGTGAATAGTTTATCAGAAATTAGGATCTTTCGGGGAAATGATCATTTCCTATAACTTGCAAGAATATGAGTTACGTTCTTTCATTCTTAGATATAGAATGATGAATAGGTTCATCATAACAGTCTAGTAAAAAAAAAGTAAAGCAAAAGTACTTATATAAAATAAACTTAAAAAGTCTTGTAATTTATTATCTTTACCTTAAAATTAAATATATATATTTTTTGCTATTAATTGATATAAAATTTTCTATTTATTTTAAATAATTACACAATATATTAAATTAAAATGTGATTTTCCTATTTCTTTATTGAAAAAAAAAAATATTTAGTTACCTGTATTCTTTCTTGTTTTTTCCTTTATTAAAAGAAATCTTCTTTAAAATAAGATAAATTAACACTCTGAACAAAATAAGATCATATTCGAAACTAAAGCACATCTCATTAGCAATATGCGATCAGTATTGCATGTCTCGTATAACGCGTTTGTTATAACGCGAAACTTATCCCCCCGCGCTGTCAGAAATTACTTTAAAAACATATCGAAAAAGTGTATCAGATAATAATACATATTATTATGAAGTTAATTGATTTCAGGGATACGAGGAGTGTAGTCCCCACCTCTATGCACCATCGTAGTGGGGACTGCACATGCCGCATTCCCTGAAATAGGGATGCGGGGAGTGACCCTCACGATGATGTCAGCACCATATTAGGTGACTCCCACGATGAACCATCGTGGGAGTCATCCAATATGGTGCTACCGTGAACCATCGTGGGGGTGACACCCAATGTTTTCAAACATTAAAAAATTACATTTTTGCCAATTATACAATTGTAAGACCTTTTTCAAATGGTCATTTCCTGTTTGTTGAGAAATTTGTGTGGGATAATATTGTTAGTAAGTCACATGAGTGTTACGTAAATTTCTAAAGACCAAACATTTTATATAATATTGAGGGAGAAGCGTGACACCATGAATTACCTCACAGGGTGACATCAATGCTAGGAACCCACTGATTGATTTATTACATTTTTTTCAATAATACAGTACATTCACTTTCTGTGAATGCAAGATTATTCTGATTCAGAATATAATTTGTGAAAATGATATGAGTATTATTTGCTATATTCGATTATATTTACGTAACAAAATTCATAAATTTAATATAAATTAAATATAATGAGTAGAATGATTATCTAAATTCTATCAAATTTTAAAGACAGTTATTAATATAAGAAAATATAATTATAATACTTTACTTGCATCTAAATAAAGAATATCATCACTTTATTATAAAACTAAAAATTGCTATACAGAATAGTCATAATTATAAAAATAGTCAAAACTGTAATTACATCTTTCGGTAAACCGATATTAAACTCCAACTGAAAAGTTAGAAATACTTGAAAATAAGTTAATGAGACCAACTACTCGGAAATCAATACATAGACTGTATCAGATATCGGAAGCGATATTCTTCTGAATGTACTTGTAATTTTGATTGCATTTTTTTACTTTTTTTTTTAGTTTTATTAAATGTTTTCATTGATAATCCTGTAACCATATATAAATAAAAACTTTTATATATTTTTCTCTTACTTATAATTGTGTATTTGTTCTAATATGCTGAAATATTATAAAAATGTTCTATGAATATGATGAAATATTAGAAAACTGTGCTATGAATTTGTTGAAATATTAGAAAACCTTAAATTTTCTATTTTCTCTTACTTATAATTGTGTATTTGTTCTAATATGCTGAAATATTTTAAAAATGTTCTATGAATATGCTGAAATATTAGAAAACTGTGCTATGAATTTGTTGAAATATTAGAAAACCTTAAATTTTCTAATATTTCAGATCTATATTAAGATTCTTGTTCAATGATATACTTAGTTATTTAAAACTTTTTAAAGTTAAGATATATTCATATCTACTGTAATAATTTACGATTTTTTAATATAAACAAACCTAAATCTAATAAAACAGAATAATTAAGAAGTTATGAAATATTTTAATTTACATATAAAGTTTTACCTAAATATAGGACAAATCCTTTCACTTTTCAAAGAAAAAAGTAATTTTTTTTTTTACTAATTATATTTAAGACATAAACAAATCAATAGCAGATTTCGATTTTTAAAAGTTACTTAATTAGCTGCTACTTTATTTCCAGAGACAGTAGGATTAAGATCTAATTCTATGTTAGTAATATTCAAATTACGTTACTTATAAGAATATTTTATAAAGTTTTAAAGAGATAAATAGCATTCTAGCAGTATAACTTCAATGCAAGAACTTTCAATGAAGAAATATTCATGATTAACTCAGAAACTGATGGGATCACTTTTTTGTAAATTGTGAAAAGGAATGGTTATGTTCATAGATGAATATTATTTATGTATGCAGTATTTTTAAATATATGGTTATAGGTCATAGTATGGTTATACAAGAGCAGAATTTATAGAAATGACTGCTCATATTCCAGTGAATATGATATATGCTATCTGTAAATATGGGATGCAACTGTAAATATCAGCCCGAACAGTATTTCTATCATATGCACAAGTATGAAATATATATATAATTATATATTTTTATTTATTTCAATTATGAAAATTAAATTTTAGCTTAAATTTATTTTCAAATTATAGCACTTAAAGCAGAATGTACTTTTTTTTTTAATTCTATATTGCATACTTTCTATTTTACTAACCTAACTGTTGATTCATATTCATCATAACTGAATTGATTTGAGCTTTAGAAGCATATAATCGACTAATAGCTTTTCTAGATCTCACAATTTCCTTTGCAAGAATGACACAAACATCTTTATTATTTTTCTTAGCAGCATCTCTTAAAGATCGTTTTGCTTTTTCTTCTTCTCTTTGAATTGCTAAATTAATGGAATATATATTTTAAATCATTTAAAAATATACCGAATAAATATATATTTTGAAAATTTTTTTTAAACTATAGATATTTTATATAAATAAATTATAATTTTTTATAATAGAAAAATTCAGTTAAGCTTTCTTGATGAAGAAAATTTCTTCAGAATTAATTTATCCATTTTCATGGTGCTTCCAAGCAGTTTCAAAACATATTGAAGTTTTTAAATTTCAAAGGTTTCATCCTGTAATGGAACCATATGGACACTTTAAAATTAATCATAATATTGATAAGGAATAATCTAATATTCAAATGCTCTGCAATGTTTAATTCTTGAATTATTTTCAGCAAGCTATTACTTTTCTTCCCTAATAATCAACAAATAAATAGTAATTGCTTAAGACATTATTATAAAGCATATATAAAATCTCTCAAATGCTATTATTATTATTTGTGCAAGACATATTTCAAAAATATTGCCATTTGAATGCTTTGAAAGGCCACAATTTCATAACAAGACTTTACGGCACCATTTATATACATATAATATATGTACAAATATATATGTATATATTTAATAAGGAATGATTCTCTAAAATTTGAGTTCTGCTTGATATTTTGGTCTTGAGATATTTTGATGACAAAAAGATAGATAAAGAATATATTTTATTGAATGATTTAGTGATGAATTAATATTGAATGACTTAGAAATATTTATTTTTTTAATCATTTCAATATTTTAAAAGAATAATGGACAAAGATCAAATTTTTTTTTATACAAAGTTAAGCATTTTTATTTGAAATAAGTTTAAAAGTAAAAAAAAAGTATTTAAAAGTGTTATTAAATCAATATTCATCACCATCATCATTTTTTATTTCATTCACTGCTGTAATATATGCCTCTTTCTTTTGTTTCCAGATTACCTATCTTGTGCAATCTGCATCTACTGAAACCAATTATTTTTCTTATATCGTCTGCCAGGATATCTTTTCCCTTGCTTGGTTGCAACTCTGCAATTCTCTTTGTCCATCAGTTATTGGTGAATCTTCCTATGTGGCCTGCCCAATGACACTTGCTGCTCTAATTGCTACCAGTATGTGTATTTTGATTTGTTCTCTTACCCATATGTTGGTCTTGTGGGTCTCTCCTGATGAATCCTAACATGTATCTTTCCATGCTTCTTTGGGTTGTTGATAGTTTTTGTTCCATTTTCTTTGTAAGGGTCCATGTTTCACAGCCATACATCATTATTGATAGTATGCACATGTTGAAGAATTCTATTGTCCCTTAGGAAGTTCCTGTATCAGCCACATGCACATCATCCCAATGCATCCTATGTTGAATTTCTCTCATCTGGTCTCCTTGTGTTGTGATTACTTGTCCTAAATATTTGTATTCTTTCACCTTTTCAATTGTCTGGTTGAAAAGGTGGAAGAATACAAATATTGTCACTGGTTGTGGGTTTATTTCTATGCTGAACATCACACCTTTGTCTTCTCATAGTTCATTTGCAGTCCTATTTTTTTGTTTTCTGTCTTCAAGTCACTTAGAATTTCCTACAGTTCATTTGATATTTGAGAGAGTAGTACTATGTTGTCTGCAAATCTCAGGTGATTGAGATACTCTCCATTAATGTTTATTCCTTTGTGTTCCCATCCATTTATTTGTTGGAATATTTCTTCTAGGCAGTCTGTGAAAAGTTTTGATGAAATGCTGTCTCCTTAACAAACTCCTCAATAGTTTTTATTTTCCTACTATCTTTATGTAATCATATTATGACTGTTGCTTCTTTGTAGATGATATGCAGTGGTTCTATATACTGGTGGTCTATTTCCTGATTATTTAGTGCCGTTACAATTGCCTCTGTAGATACTGAGTCAAATGCATTCTCATAGTTTAGGAAAGCCATACTGTGATGTCCTGAACTGCCTAGGATTCTCACATCAGGAGCAGTTTTTATATGTTATTCCACATTTTACATGAATAGGTGCGTGGATTAACAGCAGTCTAAGGTCCGGAAATAGAAGGGAGTGTTAGAAGAATAATGGACACCTCACTCTTTTCTTTAACAGAATAAGTGTTTATTAAGTAAAGAAGAAGAAAAGAGTACAGTGAAAAAAAATGAGATGCTCAAATTTAAATGCATATTAAATGAAAAAGGGGAGAGAGGCAGATGCCAAAATGTCATGGCATAGTACAGCTCCAGAAGACTTACCTGGAGAGACTTGCTGGTGGCTATTTTCTCTCCGAATCTGAAAGCTGTTTCTTTCGTTGAGTGGACTCTGCTCTAAAACAGACACCGACCAAGAAAGTGTGTCTTCGTCACACTTTCTTGGTTGGTGTCTGTTTTACTCTCTCTTCTGTCTGTTTATTCTCTCTGCTTTTGTTGGTCATTGTCGTATTTATACCTGACAGTGGAATTTTTATGGGTTTGCAGGTGTCATTCTTTTGTTTTTTTTTACAGCAAGTGATAACTTAAGGGCATTGACAAAAGAAGTTCTCTCAGTAAGTAATGTGTGGATGTGTGATTCAGATGGGGGTATTGTCAATTGCATCTTCCCAACAGGAAAGATTTGAAAGTCCCATTTGTTTTTAAGTGTTTACAATATATTTAGTATGGGTGTGTTTCAGTATCCACTTAACATATGGGGCATAAAATAATACAAAGAAACATTTTTTTGTGAAAGAGAGTACAGTAAAACATAACTGAAAATACAAAGAAAACTTACATAATATTATAAAAATTATATATAAAAAATATGACAAAACATGAAATAAAAGAAGAAAAAGGAAGATGGGAACTTCCTGAGCTCCACAATACAGAGTGGGATGTGATATTCTTTGCATTTTTCTTTCAGGTGGTTGACAGTATGTACATGATCCATTGTTCAATAGCTTTCCAAAATCCTCCTTTTTTTTCTTCTTGGTCCAAATCCAGTACAGTAGTGCCTTATAATTTGATGGTCTCACAATTCGACATTTGAGTTTCGCGGGTTGGCGCATACGCATGCATGGAATTGCCAAATATGCCACCCCACAAAATATGATATTATTATAAAGAAAAAATTTTCTAGAGCGAGGAAAATATTAAGCTGCAAAGAGATTTTTTCTCCAAAATTTAAAATTCTTACAAAGCTAGAAAACAAAATTTAATTGAGAAAACACGTTTTGAATTCTAATACAGGAATCCCTTGATTAGCAGTTAATAAATCCTCGCAATACACTGCATATATCAAAACCGCACTAATCAAACTAAGAAAACTAATGGGAATAATTATAATGAATCTTGGAAAATATCAAAATTATAAACATGTATTTTCAGAAATCCATTATTCTACCCCAATTACAGAACATAAAATGAAAGAAGCAAAACTAATAAATTTAAAAAATGAAAATTCCTATAAAAAAGGGGAGATTTTGCATCTGACCCATAAACATACCTTAGAAGAGTTTCTTATTTTTCTTCTTTCTTTTCTTTAAAATAATTCTGGATGTATCAAAAATGAAACAATAATAGTGAAGAGTGAGTATTGTTTTTTTCAGATCTCTAGACATGGATCTTGCAGCTGTTTGTAATTTGATTATTGTTTCTTCTCTCAAGGCATTGTTTATGGTTTGTTTGACAGTTATAAAATTCTTCTGTCTCCACTCCAACCTAAAGTGTCATTTACAGTTAAACTTTCCCCAATTGAATTGGTTAGTTTTTACAGTTTAAACATGTATTTTCAGAAATCCATTATTCTACCCCAATTACAGAACATAAAATTCTGTAATTGACGTGCCTGATTGCGTCGCACCTGCAATCTAGGGTCCTCAGTATGGAACATAAATTTAATTTCTGATTTTTTTACTACAAAAATAAGTTTATAGAATATTGATTTGGGAACTTTGGAAGCCCTAGGCAATTGCCCTTTTTGCCCATAGGATAACATGCCACTGCTTGTGTCTCCTTACTTTAGGTAAGCAAGATACTTATATTTTTCTATACTGTGTTTGGAAAGTTGACACTTACTTATCTCACATCTAAGGTAATATACATCGACAAAGAATGAAATTTGCGAATCCAAATTGTTTTTAGATACACAAGCAGTTGTGCACATGTTGTTAAAAGACAACACTTTATGGAGAGTAGACAACACTTTGCGCAGTCACAGTAGGTAACTACTGCACAAAATATTGTTGCGGAAGTTTTCAGCTTCACTGTTTTCGTGGAGTTGAATCTCCTTTAGTCTTCTTAATATTAATTCAATGATAGGGATTTTGCTGCCCAAGGCAGGCATCCCCTTTGCCCCCCTACGCTATGCCACTGTTATCAAGTTAACATTATACAGAGATATATATATATATTCCATTATATATAAATAAATGGAAAAAATTACTTATAAATTTATTAATTTAAAATAAATCATTCATCAACAAGTTAATCTGGCCAAGAAAAACTGAAAAAAAAGCATTTAATTCAGATGCTTATTACAAAATAGAATTTTATATTACTATTCAGTACACCTATTTCATTATGCAGGATAATAATT
>AYEL01080421.1:0-10184 GCA_000484575.1 Olivierus martensii
TTCTAACATCGTTTTTTGTTCGTTTTACTGCTAACACTTAATCGGCACTTTTAGTTTAAGTTCCGATTTCCGGTATCGTATCGTCTGTTAGACGTTACGTTATTGTTAGATTGTTTTGTAGCTAATTAGTTTTAAGTTAGAACTTAGTTAAAGACCTGAGCTCAGGCAGAACTCTGGTATTTGCAGAGTCGCTAGCCGTTAGGTTTAGCTGATAAGTAGATAGTATTGCATTCGCACTAATTCGCGACTTTGCAAGATTATCATTGATCAGGCAAACTTCCATTTCAGGAAGGTTATATAATTAATAATTTCAGAAAATTATAGGCAATTACTAATTAAAGTTGTAAATAACATTAGTGCCAGCTGATACTGGCTGGTTATAATTAAAGTGACAGTATTCACACCTATTTGAGCCCATTTTGGGTAATGGTATTTCGTTCAAACTTAGTGTATATGTTTTATGGTCCACGAGGAAAGGAAAAATGCAATAAAAAATAATAGTTCAAATTTCAGCCACCAGGTGAAAAGATGATGCATAAAGAACAAAAAACACAAATTGGAAGCATAAACCTGTATTTAATCACAGCATTTGTTCGATGTGCTTTCCATTTACATCAATCACATGTTCAAATTGCATTATTGCATGTTCAACAGTAGCCCGAGTTTCTTGAGGAATTGCAGCAACAGTGTGTTATGCTTGCTTTCAATTCAGGCAGAGTCCGTATGCTTCCTCCATAGACACGATCTTTCAGAAATCCCCACAACTAGAAGTCACAGGGATTCAAGTCCAGAGAACAAGGAGGCCAGGCAATTGAGAAACTTCTGGAAATTACCCAATCATCTCCAAAGTGAGCACGAAGTTGTGCCTTCACTTGTCGGCCAATATGGGGTGTTGACTAATCATGCATGAAGATAGTAGCATTCTTATAAGGCAGGAATGACTTTCTGCTGAAGAAGTTCACAGTAATGGGCACTCATGACAGAACACTTTTTTTGGGCCTTGAGGAGTGCTCTTCTCAAAGAAATAGGGGCCAAGAATGAAATCAGCAGTAAAATCACACCATACAGTCATGTAATCAGAATGCAGAGGCTGTTCATGCACAACATTGGGACTTGCAGTACCCCATATATGACAGTTCTGGGTATTAATTGCTCCATCTAGGATAAAATGCACCTCGTCTGACCATAAAATGTTCCAAGACCATGCATTGTCAACAGCTATTCTCGCCACAAACCGGCAAGCAAAATCAGTGTGGTGATGCGAGTCTTGAGGCTGCAGCTTTTGAACCATTTGGATCTTGTATGGATACCATTGTAAAATGGATCGCAAAACTTTTCAAACCATAGACCAAGGAATACCAACTCACGTGACGCCGCTCGAGCACTTATCAAAGATTGTTGGGAACAAAACGTTCTGTCAACCACAGCAATAGCGACTTCTTCCACACTTTCATTTGAAATCCGTTTCCGTCTCTTCCTGGCAGCACACCCAATTCCCCAGTCTCTTCAAATTTTGTAATTATCTTTTTTAAACCATTGATCAACATAGGCCCTCTTCGCAAGCCTTTCAACCGTCAATATTTGCACAGTACAGCTAAACCATTACTGCAGTTCTGATAAAGCAACTTGACCAGTAAAGCTTAATCTTTCTTTTCTAAAAGCATGCTGATTATTGATTTCACGACATTAACTATTGGCAATTTAAATCATTACTAATATGCATAATGTCCTGCCTATATTGCATGAAAAGCACCATCTAGTGGTCGAAATTTGAACTATTATTTTTTATTGCATTTTTTCCCCCATGGTCTATAAAATGTATAAACCAAGTTTGAACAAAATATCATCACGCAGAACAGGCTCTAATAGGTGTGAGTACTGTCACTTTAATTATAACTATCCAGTATTATTAATTAAAGATATAAAATAATAATTAAAGATAATAATAAAATAATTAAAGATAAAGATTAATATAAAATAATTAAAGATAAAGATTGATTAAAGTTTAAACATTCAAAAATTAAAAGCTAAAAGTTGAAAATTAAAGTTTTTAAATTAAGCTCAGTGGTCTTTTAATTTTCATTAATTGTTTCATTTGTTGTATATCATAACAGAATAAGTGAAGAATTATCCCTGCTGTGGAGATATGCAATTAACAAAGAATTAAAAGATCATCAAACTTAATTTAAAAACTTTAATTTTCAACTTTTAATTTTTGAATGTTAAAAAAAGTTTAAAAACTAATTTTAAATACTCCAATTTTAAATAATAAATCATATTTTAAGTTAAGAAAGTTCTTATTATTGTATTTCCCATTTAGACTACTGTAAATATATGCTTTAAGTTTATTATAAAATATTTTCAAATTCCACTCAAATTTAAATTAGTATGAGCTTTAAGTTTTAGAATGTCTTAGAATTTTTAAATTGATTTGTTCTTATTTATAGATATTTTCTTACATGTTTATGTATTGCTGATGATGGTAGAGATTATTGAAAATGTTCCTGTTAAATAAACTTATTTTGAATATTTACTGCAGAAAATATTATATTATAGACTTTAATTATTTGCTAATTAATGAATGTAGTGGTTCAAATAGTTTCTAGTTTTCTTTGTAATTCCTGTATACTCCTTTGGGTGATTGAGGTTATTATTATGAACCAGAATGATATATGCCTATGTATTTTTCTTTTCAGTAACACTCTTTGCCATTTTTATTTTTGGAAATAGAGAGAGTAGACACTATACATTGGTTTTGCCTGGAAAGAAAGAAGAAGGAACATAAAAGATGATAGGAAAGTTAAGGACTGGTTAAAAGATTCCAGTCAAGAGATAATGTGACAAGTCATTAACCGAAAAAAGAGAGACTACTAACAGTTTTATTTAAAAACATAACATATTTATAATATATATATAATTTTGAAATGATGAATATTTACAGAATCATTTTATCATTAATATATATATTTTTTTTACCTGCAGAACCTGGTAAAGATAACAGGAGAAAATAATAGACATATACATGTTACACATATATACATGTTTCTTCAAAGCAAATGATGGAAGTTATTAAACCTGCACAGTTCTTTTATACAATCTGACAAGTACTGTGGGAGAGGATTAATATGATAAACAACACTTACACATACAACTTTGAAGCAAAGGGTTAGCATCAAAAGATATAAAGATTCAAAAGAGACTCTTAGCTTCAAAACATTGAAAAATCAGCACTACAAGCAAGTAACTTGTACTGTGCATATACTATTATAAATTTTAAAATGTACATATTTGTTTAGTCATGGTTAAAACGTCTTTTGTACTTCCACTACTTTACTGTGCCCGCGGGACATCTCCTACTGTGTGAGATGTATATTTCCCACGCTTGTAGTTAGTCTTTGTCTGGGCAGTTTTGGTTCAGACCTGATAAAGTGTAGACCATGTTATAGTTTTGTACTGTGTATATTAGTAAAATAAATATTTTAAATTTGTGTTTGTTACAAATTGGCACAGCTGGCAGGACTCTTTAATAATTAGATTTATTGAAGTGTGTGCTTAACCATGATCATCAAATTTCTGATTCGCAAGTCTGCTGAAACTGGATCTTTCACCGTTAACTGTTATTTGTTAGATGGAGAAGACTCGTGGTGTGAAGTGGATGAAATATTTCAGGACATCAAAAACCATGAAGTACTATCAGAATCGAATTCCGTAATTAAGGCTATGGAAGTTATGAAACAATCCAGAACTGTTTCAGTGAACTTAACTGATGAAGAAGGTAAGCCTTACATAAATAAAATATTCACGCGAAACGGGACTCCAGTAAGATTTGAAACATCTTATAAAGACTCTGCAGATCAATTAATACAGCTACAATTAGCTCAAATAAAAAAGCAGAATGAAACTCTGAACACTGTCATCGAGACATTCCAACGCGTTCTAACACACGGCAATTTTGGTGATAAACAGACTCGTTTTGAATTACAAAAATTTGATGGAAAATCTGAGAATGCCAAATGCTGGATGTTGATTTTCGAACGTGCTTGTGATTACAATAACTGGAAAACGGATACTGATAAAATTTTAAATTTACGTACTTACCTCGAGGGAATTGCCCTTAAGTGGTACAATTCCCGAATCATGGACGGAGTGAACGAAATCTGGGAGGAATGGAAAACTTCATTCACTAATTCTTTCGGACAGAACCGTATTGAATTATCCATAGCTGCTGATACTTGGGAATATCGTGGAGGGCCCATACTAGAGTATTACTTTGAAAAACAAAGGCGTTTGTCTCTGGCCTACCCTGATATCGGGGATTATACCTTCATAACTATGGTTATGAGAGGGTTACCTCCCGATATGCAATGTATCTTGTTAAATCAAAATATTACAACTAAAGCACAACTACATCAAGCTTTAGAACGTCTTTTACCCAAGAAACAAGGAGAATGGAACAGGACTTCCCGTGATGAAACACGTGTTAACAAACGTACTACCGGGAAAATCAATGAAATCAAGAGGACTCTAGACAAAGAAATAGAGGGGAACCAGCACGAAAATATAATTGACTACACATACTCAAAAAACTAGTAAACGAGGGTGTGCCGGGCCCGCTAACAAAACCGGAACTCTGCTCTCTCACTGCTATAGATGACCCCAGGATTTTCCCTATAGCAGTGAACGATATTGAATGCAATGCTTTTTTTGACCCTGGATCCACTGTCAACTTAATTCACCCGGATATGGTAAAGAAATGCAGAGCCAAGATTCATGAGGGACATACTATGCTCAAAGCATACAATGGGAAAACTACTGCTTATCATAACTACGTCAGGATACATATTAAAGTTGAGGGCAGAGAAGTTCTAGTTAACACCATTCTGATTAAAGAACTGGAATATGATGTTCTTTTGGGAATTAAGGCCCTTGAACAACTGAATATAAAATGGAGTTTTGTTACACATGAAGTTTATGCGACTAACAACGATAAAATTGTACTTAATAATGAGGATGCGCTAAGTTCATTTCCCGGAATAGATAAGCCACAATACAATCGTGATCCCATATTAACTGTGGATTTCCATATTCGTCAAACCCACCCTATTAAACACAAACCTTATCGTCTCTCTTTCCACAAGAGAAAATGGTTACAAAGCAAAATAAGGGAAATGCTCCAGAATGGAATAATTGAAGAATCAACATCTCCTTATGCCTCACCATGTGTAGTGCTTCCAAAGAAAGACGGATCTTATCGTCTTGTTCACAATTACATCGACATAAATAAGGAAACGGATCCCGATCCTTTTCCTTTTCCTTTGGTGGATGATGTAATTAATCAATTTGGCGGCTGTAGTCATTTTAGCAAAATAGATCTCAAAGATGGATTCTGGCAAATTGGTTTAAGTCCTGATACACGCAAATTTACAGCGTTCGTCACCCCATTTGGTCAATATCAATACAAACGTTTGCCTCAAGGTTGAAAAAACTCGCCGGCTTTATTCCAAAGAGTCATGAGTAAGGTTCTGGGGAACCTGACCGATAATAATCAAATCAGCTGCTATATTGATGACATAGGAATAGGCGCCAAAGACGAGATTTCTCTAGGCAGATTGACTTATAATGTTTTGGAACGTCTTCATCAGGCTAACCTGGCCATCAATCTGGGGAAATCTGAGTTTAATACTCGGAGCATTAAGTTCCTTGGTCGTAGAATTGATGGTGACAGTAAGACTACCACTAGAGAGTCCATTGATAAAGTTCGAAATATGTCCCGCCCTCACGATCTTCAGTCCCTGCGTTGTTTTACCGGACTCACCGGGCATTTTCGCGCATACATACAGAACTATGCTAACATCGTTCGTCCCTTGGATAAACAAAAAAAAAGGACGTCCCATTCATCTGGACTGATGAATGTGAAAAGGCCTATTTGGAATTAGTTCAGAAAATTACTTCTAATCCTATCCTTCAAGTCCCCGACTGGAATCTTGACTTTGAACTTTGTACTGATGCCTCCCATTTTGGAAGTGGAGCTATTTTGTATCAGCGTAATCCTACACAGCCAAGGAATCGCCAACTCCGCGTCATTGGTTACCAGTCTCATACTTTCACCTCTGCTGAACTAAACTATAGCACTACAGAAAAGGAGTGCCTGGCTGTTATCAAAGCAATAAAATATTTCCAGAGCTTCCTTGAAGGTCGCAAATTTCGTGTTCATACAGATCACCAAGCACTTACCTTCCTGATGACTTTAAAGGAACCAAAGGGGCGACTTGGAAGATGGCAAATGTTTTTGCAAACTTACAATATCATCATAAACCACCGCTCCGGGAAAGAGCTCACCGATGCTGATGCTATATCTCGACTCTGTCTTGAGGGTGATGTTCCACCAGTTAACTCAGTGCAGAACATTTCATTTGCAACCATGAAAGACGGACGCAAGTTAGTACCCCCTGATGCTCAGCTACTTATACTCAAGCGTTATCATGATGATCCTGACAGTGGAGGTCATGACGGAATTTGGCGAACCTTTTACAAATTAAAAACTCGCTTCTTTTGGAAAAACATGAAAAGATCCATCCAACAATATATACAATCTTGTCCAACTTGTCAAAAGGTGAAATTTAAATTTAGAGCCATCAAAGATCAAATGATATTACCCACTTACGCAGAGTTACCATACCACACAGTGCACCTGGATTTTGCCGAAATTCAAAAGCGTAGCCTTGGGAGTGGAAAAACTCGATCTTTTCTGGTCATCATTGATGAACATACTAAGATGACGCATGCCAAGGCCATGGGCGAGGACACCCGCAGCGTCATCAAATATTTAAATAAATTTCCTCATCTACACCAAATCAAAACCATCGTCACTGATTGTGGTACCTGTTTTACTTCCTCCCTGTTCAAAGAGTGGGCTAAAAATAATAACATTACCTTAAAAACAACATCACCCTACCACCCCGCTGGCAACGGACTTGCTGAGAGGAAAATTCGTGATATCAAAAAATTCCTTCAGTGCTACCCTGATTTTAAGGGTGGATGGAAATCATGTCTAGACGCAGCCGTACGTCACGAAAACCGAAGTTACACCTCAGGATTGGGATGTTCCCCTGGGTTCAGGTGGAACTCTGTTAGTGCTAAATTCGAAGCCGATAAGGAATTCGGGATCGAGAATTTGCCTATAGAAGAGAAAAATAAAACTATTGACGGGCTAATTAAATATCGTGATCATGTCAAGAAAGGATACAATAATAGACATGGGAAACTATTGGATAAGATTGAAGCTGGTGACTCCATTCTTGTACAATGCGGAGTCAAAGGTAAAACGACAATAGTCAAAGGACCGTTCAAAGTGATCAGAATCATAAGAATGAATGGTCTCACTAAGAATGTCCTTTACGAAACGGAAGATGGATCAACCCACACCGCACACATACGTAATGTAAAAAAATATCATCAACGGAGTGATGAAATCTCCTAAGTAGGGGGGTGTACAGTGCATATACTTTTATAAATTTTAAAATGTACATATTTGTTTAGTCATGGTTAAAACGTCTTTTGTACTTCCACTACTTTACTGTGCCTGCGGGACATCTCCTACTGTGTGAGATGTATATTTCCCATGCTTGTAGTTAGTCTTTGTCTGGGCAGTTTTGGTTCAGACCTGATAAAGTGTAGACCATGTTATAGTTTTGTACTGTGTATATTAGTAAAATAAATATTTTAAATTTGTGTTTGTTACATAACTTATACAGGTTTATTTCGTAAAACGTTTTCAGACCTATCTTAGTCCCTCCTCAGTACAGCTCAATCTGCTATCATCTACATATATGATATATGGAACATAAACATAATTTAAATGCTTGTAGTGCTGATTTTTCAATGTTTTGAAATTTGAGAGAAAAGCAAGTTGTGTTTATTCATAGCCTGAGACTCTTTGCTATTTGTTAATTTAGCAAATAATATTGAGAGTCTAATATTAATCAATTTTACATTATGTTGTTTATGTGTGAATTTAAGAGTTTTCGAGAATGTAGCATCATAAGGAATTGGAAGATAATTGGCAATTTCTGTGGATGAAATTGCACCTCACTTAAGAGAATGATCTATTTGGTTTGTTAGATTGAAAGAATTATGCGTGTCATTATATATTGAACACATAAAATTCATAGAGCATTCATATGCTTTTCCTTATTGTATGATGAGAGAATATACTTCTTGTTTATCATTAACAGACATACAATGAGTCTGGACTTTTTGAAGAAGAACTGAAAGGCAGACTTTTTATATTTAAGTGAGTCTTTGGATCAGGCTAGATAAGTATAGAGGCATGGGTAAGCTTTTTATGTATCTTTTGTTCTACATTGCCCTTGCACAATTTTTGCCCAGACATCAAGGAAATGCATAACTGCTATACTTTTTGCTTGAGGTTTAAGATCAGGCATGCATTTTGCTGAGCAAAAGCTTCTAGTGCTAATTCAAGAGATCTATCCCGTCCTATCCATGTGACATAAATATCATCTACATAGTGGAAATAATGTTTAGTTTGGTGGCTGAACATATTTATAATATTATCTTTAATGTATCTTAAAAGGATCTCTGCCATTATGCTGGTCATGGGTCCATCTATATGAATACTATAGGTTTATCTATATTATATCCCTTGATTTTAACATTATGTCTATGAGAAATTGCTTCTTAGATTAGGGTTCTTATTTTATGAGTAATTTTCAGCTCCGAATTAACTTGTAAAGTGAGGAATATCTGTATATATTTAGCAAATAATTACTATATTTAATAATGAATACTTACTTTACATGAAGTCAATTTTGTTTTTAAAGTTTCTATATCATTATAATCAATATTAGAATCAATGGTTGTTTTAAGAATTCTTAGCCAATCTTGAAATTTTTCAAAATTTTGTTGATAGGTTTCATGTTCATTGACATAATTTTCACTTATTTCAATATGTTTCTAAAATACAAAATATATTATTATTAATAATTTTATTTATTTAGATTTATTATTTGATCATAATTTTTATATTTTTTCATACTTTAATTGTAGAGTTCAAATCATTATACTGAGATTGTAATTCTTTGGCTTTCTGAACTGCAGAAGTTTCTGGTATAGGTTTTGCTTTGTCTTGAAGCTTATTTATAATAGATTGATGAGACATGATATCTTGAAGTACAGCCTATAATTTTAATCATATGAAGAAGCATGAATATAAAAAATTATATTTATAATTAAATAAAACATTATTTGAGTAAAACCAAAATTTTTATTTTAAATACTGTTATTTTCTAATTTAACAAGCTTCTAACTTTTTTAATCATTCATCCTTTTATAAGTAAAGAAAAACAGTATGCATTACTTTTATCAACAATTAATAATAGCATGCACACTTCAACAGACATTTATTACAACAAGTAAAAACAACACACTCATGAAAATTTTTTATGCCAACATAGGAGTGCACATATTACACTCTGGGGACCACTATTATAATTCACTACAGTGATACCGTGGTTAACGACGGTAATCCATTCCAGGATTACTGTCGTTAATCAAAACCATTGTTATCCAAGGCATGATTCCCATAAGATTTAAATTGATTAATTGTTTCGGTTACTCCCTACAACTATAGTAAATATTAAAAATGCAGATAAAACTCATTTAAAATGTCCTAAAAATATGAAAAATATCATTTATTTATTATATTTGCTACAAAAAAAATTAACTTTAATAAAATGAATTGTTCATGAAAACAGTTTTTAATTACCAATTTTCACCAGAAGAACAATTAAGCTCACTTCGGAGTTTTTCGACAAACGAATCCATAAACATTGATTAGCAGCTTATAGATTCAACAAATATTATACAGATAAGATTTGATTTTGCCTTTTGATGGCAAATGAACAGTGACATGCACTCACCGATTTATTGTTTATATGAACTGTAGGATCTCGGATAGATGTTTTTTTTTCTTCTAATGGAATCTGAAACTGCGACATCACACCACTTGTAGGTATCAAGTAATATATAACACAAACAAACAATAGAATCAGACTTTGTTGGCAGAATTTAAAATAATAATCATCTAGAAATCATCTTTAAGAAACTAAAAACTAGTGAACTGTTGCACGTCTATTTTTAATTAATTAAATAATTTGTTTTCATTA
>AYEL01080422.1:0-55000 GCA_000484575.1 Olivierus martensii
GAAGGACAATCAACACCGCAAGAAAGGTATATAGTAGCCCCCTATAGCTTAAAGAACTATAATTTTGTGGATAAAGCTGCTAAAAAATTAAATAAAAAGGTGGCTATACAAAGAGAACCGACAATATTTGACCTACTTAGAAACGAGAAAGACCCCAAGAAAGATATGGAGAAACAAGGTGTATACATGATACCAGTTGAAAGGAAAGACACAAGATTGACCGCATCGTACATAGGTGTCACCACTAGGACCCTAGCACAGTGGATTTAAAAAAAGGGAGATTAACAACAGCGTTGGCGACTGAGGCATATAGTAGTGACTTAATGATAAAGTGGGAAGAAACGAAAATTATTAGACCGCTAAAACGTAGTAAACAAGCTCTTACCACAGAAACCATAGAAATAAGATCTAGGCAAAACAAAGAATGTTTACTAGGACGGCAATAGATCTCCCCCCGTCTTGGAACTACGCGATAGACGTAATAGGAAACCAGAAGTAGCAACGTCTAGAGTTTGTGAGCGTCGGTGTTTAGAAATGGAAATATCGTGATACAGCTGATAGTTATATCACCATGGCAACCATTTTTTATTTTTTATTTTTAATTTTGTTTATTTTATTTTATTCCTAAGTTTATCATCTACTAGAGAACTGCCTGGAATCCAAACATTAAGGTTCAATATTTTCAACAACACTAACCAGCAGTCAAGAAACAACAAGTTTTATTACTTTAACATAATAAACATAAGAACGTTTTCTTTTCAACAGCACTAACCAGCAGTCAAGAAACAACAAGTTTTATTACTTTAACATAGTAAACATAAGAACGTTTTCAGTAGTAATGAAAACAATTCAGTAGTAATGAAACATAAGAAAATGTTCTTATGTTTATTATGTTAAAGTAATAAAACTTGTTGTTTCTTGACTGCTGGTTAGTGCTGTTGAAAATATTGAACCTTAATATTTTATTCCTGTTATAAAAGTTCGTTTTCGAATAGAACATTATAGAATAAAGAACACAGTTCGATTTAGATGTAGCCTGAAGATGGTATAATAAATACCAAAAACGTTAGCTACTGAGCAAAACATAATAGACTCAACTACTGATAGTGCTTGAATATAAAAGTAAGTAGTATTAAATAATTTGTTTTCATTACTACTACAATTATTATACTTCATTATTTATCATATACTTAAATATATTTTTATATGGTTATAATTTTATTAATTTTAAGAATGATATTGTCAGATTGTTGAATTGGTTGTGATAAAAAAAATAATGATTAACAACTGAGCTAAAGAATTACGTGATGGGATGATGTGCAGTTTACAGAGCTCTGTTTTGTTGGAAGTTCACATAATTAGGAGTCGTTAACCAAAGCCTGCGTCATTAACCAAGAGATATTTTTCTTACAGTCACTCATTGTTAACTAAGTACGTCATTATCTGAGGCTGTCATTAACCAAGGTACCACTGTATATTGAAATATATATATATAAAATAGCAAGACCAGAAATATAAATCCTTGATATTGATTTTTCTATTTAAATTAAAATTTTCAATGATTTTTTTAAAATTTTCTGTGTACTCTATGTGTGTTAAAGGGGATCTTTTCATTTTACTTTAATTTATCCTAAAATTTTTTTTTATTAATTCTAAAAATATATTATATTATTCAAGAAATTTCTATTTTAATGCATGATTATAACAAAAAGTTTCATTATTAACAATTACCAAAGAAATTGAAAGAAAAAAATTTTCATGGGAATGTTTTAAATTGTAGGAATCTCTTCCTTTAATTCTTTGTATATTAGTCATTAAAATTTTGATTGCTGAAGGGCTTTAAGGATAAATATTTGTTCTTTGATTTCTTTTATTTTGATAAATATTTTTAAATTACAGTTTTTAGTTTGAACTTATATTACTTTTCACATTACTAGGCAATAAAAATAATTTAAACCAAGATAAAATTTATTTATTCATCTACACAATTAATTCTTTTATGGTTTTAAATAATATTGACTAAAAATATATTATAAAAATTTGTAGCAATATATTAAAATATCCAATAGATTAAAATAAAAAAATAATAAATAAAATTTAATGAAAGATTTTCCCATCTCTATATATCTCTAAAAATATATCTGATACTACTTATAATAAAATCTTTCATAAAAATGATAATAAGTAAAAAGAAATTAAAATTGTCAAATGTTAAATTTAGCAATATATGTATGACATTTTATCATTGTAGAACGATGTAACAAAATTCTTGACATATAATGAAATAATTAAAAATTATTGTAATTTTAAAGTTAAAAAAAATGAATGAATGAGCTAACATATATTTTGATTAATGAATAATAAGTAAATATGATCCTGAAATTTCTTGGACAATATTACTATTTTGATTAAAAAATTTTTACAATTATTTTTTATAGCAATAATTGTTTTGTTACTTTTGAATACATAACAACTATTTCCAGACTTATGTAATACTCAATTTATGTGAAAAATTTCTCATAATTTTTTAGTAATATAGAAAAAAATTGTAAATTATGAATACAAATAAATAAATTTTAAGCCAAATTAATCCCCTAGCATAATAATTTAGAATTAAATTATAATTTTAATAATTATTTTTAAATCAATGCTACTGTTCAACCATCTGTTGAGTTAATAATTAATTATCGTATATACTTGTGTATGAATCGAGGTTTTTCTCAAAAAAATTTCTGAAATTGGGGATCAGCTTATACATGGGTCAAAAAAATCAAGTTTTTTTTTGGCTGGAGAAATTGAAGTAATAACAAAAGTATAACTTATTGAATGTCTCCTGAAGACCAGGAAAAAATTTTGCAATAATTCATTTAATATACTACCAGGTAAAATTTTACATTACGTCAAAGTGATTGAGTGTGTTGCACTGCCGACTCCAACCTGCATCTACAAAGTGTGATCAAAAAATTCGGTGAATGAATTTTTTTAGCAGAAACTGCTGATGCTACAACTATTTGATGTAATTTAACCGATAGCCTGATCCGTTGAGACAGGCAGCGTCAAGTTGGAACACGTTCTGATTTGTCAGTCAGCGTCCAGAGCCGCTAGAGTGAGGTTGTGTTTATTGTGTCTGTCGCACATCATAGATTTTGAACAATGCACGAACATTAAGTTCTGTTTCAAGTTGCAAAAAAGTGCCAAAGAAACTCGTGAAATGTTGAAATTGGTGTATGGTGATAATACTGTAACTCTGAAGACTGTTTACAAGTGGTATGAGTAATTTAAAAGTGGAAATGAGTCGGTAGAAGGCAACGTTCAGGAGTCTATTAACCTCAAAAACAGAAGAAAACGTGAAAAAAGTGGCAAAAATTCGTTCAAACAGGCAAATAACTATTTGAGAGCTTACCAAAGAACTTAGCATCTCGCACAGGTCCATGCAAAACATTTTAACCGATAATTTGCAAATGAGACGAGTGAGTGCAAAATTTGTTCCCAGACTTTTGAGTGATGAACAGAAGGAAAATCGTATGTCAGTTTGCATGGAGTTGAAGGATCATCTTCATTCAGATCCGGACTTCATGTCCAAAATTGTAACTGGAGATGAAAGTTGGGTCTATGGGTATGACCTTGAGACGAAAATTCAGAGTTCCCAATGGAAAACCAGTGAATCTCCTCGCCCTAAAAAGGCACGTCAGTCAAAATCAAATATCAAAGTCATGCTCAATTGTTTTTTCGATAGTGAGGGCATAGTGCGTTCAGAGTTCGTTCCAAGGGAAACAACTGTAAACGCTGAATTTTACAAGGGCGTACTGCAATGTTTGTGAAATGATGTACGAAGAAAGAGACCAGAAAAATGGGCCAATGGCTTCCTTCTTCATCACGACAATGCGCAATGCCACACCTCACTTTTGATTCGTGAGTTTTTGGCCGGAAAAAGTGTTCCTGTCTGTCCACATCCACCTTACTCACCAGATTTAGCACCATGCGACTTCTGGCTCTTCCCAAAAATTAAAATCGTGCTTAAAGGAAAATGTTTTGAACCATTCCTGACATTGAGGGGATCTCACGACAGAGCAGCTGAATGCCCTTCCAAAAGAAGCCTTCCAGAAATGCTTCAAGTCATGGATTCAATGTTGGGATAAGTGCATTGCTAGCCAAGGACAGTACTTTGAAGGGGATTAAATCAAATTCCATGTAAGCTTATTATTTTGTTTCTAATAAAATTATTCACCGTATTTTTTGATCACACCTCGTATATACTGTAATTAGATAAGCAACATCGCACTACCCAATACAACGCAACGCAAAATCTCAACAATCAATCAAGAATCTTACCTAAGATTCAAAATATATTTGGAAAGGGTGAAAAAATATATTTATTTTTCATTATTAATTAAGAATGTTTTAATCCATTTGCTAGTAATCGATAAATGCTTATTATATTTAACTAAAGTAGATTAAAAAGTAATTAAAATAAAGTTTAAAATATCGAAAAAATAATAATAATTTAAAATCTGCATTGAAAAATAACTGTAGTCTATCAAAAAAGTTCATTGTAAGCAAAATCAAAACTTTGAAAAAATTAACATCTAGAAATCACATTGACATGTCATCCTAACAGTGTATGACATCATCGTTAGGATAATCCACTCATTTTAAAATATGATCAAAGATTTGAATACAATAATTCAATTTGACAAAATACAATGTAAGGGAAAACGAAACTTCAAACGGTCTCTTGGTAGCGTGTGATGTAGATGTATTATTCTAATGGAATTTTTACTGTGATAATTTAATATGAAATTTTTTTAGAAAAGAAAACAGTTATTCAATAACAACATAAAAAGAAAATATTTTTATGTAAATTATCAAAATTTATTTACTATTCGTTAACCTCATATTTTCTGAAGCTACTGTAGATCTCAGACAGACTTTTTTTTCTTCTAATGGAATCTGAAACTACAATGTCACACCACTTGCAAGTGTCAAGTATATAACACAAACAAACAATAGAATCAGACTTTGTTCACAGAATTTAAAATAATAATCATCTATAAATCATCTTTAAGAAACTAAAAACTAGTGAACTGTTGCACATCTATTTTTAATTAATTAAATAATTAAGAAACTAAAAACTTAAAAACTGTTGTACATCTATTTTTAATTAATTAAATAACTTGTTTTCATTACAATATGTTAATTATCATTTACTTAAATATATTTTTGTATGGTTATAATTTTATTAATTTTAATACTGATATTGTCGGATTTGAACTGACTGTAATAAAAAAAAATGATAATTAACAACTGAGCTAATGAATCATGTGATGCAAGACGAGCTGTTTTGCAGAGCTCTATTTTGTTGGAAAGTTCTTTTAACAAATATTTGTGAAACTTGAAAAACAATTTTAGTTCCTTGTCAGAAATTTTTCCTAAATTAATTGTATGGATTAAATGTAATAACATCATTTTATACTGTAAAGCTAATGAAATTAACTAAGAAAACTTTATTATTTTTGAATGACTTTTTGATTGGGAGCAGGAAAAGGAATGTTAAAATAGTCAGATAAACTCATAAAATATACCTGAG
Source organism: Olivierus martensii (assembly GCA_000484575.1). Taxonomy (NCBI): domain Eukaryota; kingdom Metazoa; phylum Arthropoda; class Arachnida; order Scorpiones; family Buthidae; genus Olivierus; species Olivierus martensii. The sequence goes on from AYEL01080422.1 coordinate 5,588, forward strand.
AGAAACAAACCGAGGGATCCAGTGACTCAAGGTCATGGGTCCTGATTAAAGTTGTGAGGAGGTTAACTTGGACCTGTCCTATTTTTATTTTATTATGCACTCTATTCTTCATCGCTAATTTCGATGGGTGTTTCACCCCGCAAGTGGAGAAAACGAATGATTACACGTTGATCTTGTAAACTAAACTTCGCCATTTTAAGTATATGAAACATCATTCACGGCAACGTTCACGGTATTCACACCGTTCACAGTATAGTGCTGCCATCTATGTTACTAAAGACAAAATATTTCTCGCAAATTTTAAAAGCATCCTGATCTTTCTACTTATTCTCACTGCAGAGAAAAAAATTTGGAGACCTTATAACTTTGAACGCACCTCGTAAATAGCTGTGCAATATCCAGAGAGTGTAGCAGAGGTGTGCTGTCATTAAAATATCTTTTAAAATTTTGAAAGGCGTTCTTGCAAGCATCATCCCAATTGAATTTCATGTTGCTTTTTAATAATGTTGTGAGTGGTTTTGCCAACTTTACATAAGAGTTAATATGTCTCCTATAATAACCTGTCAATCCTAGAAATGAACACACCTCGGTGTCATTTTTAAGCCTAGGAAAATTAATTACACATTCTATTTTTGAAGAGTTTGGTCTAATACCTTCTTTCGAGATTTCGTGTCCTAAAAATTTGATCTGTCATTGTAAGAAATGGTACTGTTTGGGTTTCAGCTTAATTCCAGCTTCTCCCAAACGCTTAAGAACCATTTTGAGCCTTTCTAAGTGATCTCAAGATCTTTGCTGAAAACTAAGATATCATCTAGATAATTAAGGCAAATTTTTTTCTTAATCCTTTTAAAATGTGTCTGGCTGCATGCTGCCATGTCGCTGGCACATTCCGCAGTCCCATTGGCATCCTACGAAATTGGAAATCACCATCTGGCGTTGAGAATGCACTTTTAGGACGACTTTCGGGAGCAAGAGGAAGTTGCCAAAATCCAGAAAGTGTGTCCATTGTGTTGAAATATTTTGCTATTCCTACCAGGCTCAGATTTTCCGATACTAATGGTATAGGAAATGGATCCTGTGAACAAACGCTATTTAATTTGCAATAATCTCTTATGAATCTAAAGATTCCATTCTTTTTCTTCACAAGAAGAGCTGTTCTCTCGAAAGCAATTGAGTTGCATGCTGCCATGTCGCTGGCACATTCTGCAGTCCCATTGGCATCCTACGAAATTGGAAATCACCATCTGGCGTTGAGAATGCACTTTTAGGACGACTTTCGGGAGCAAGAGGAAGTTGCCAAAATCCAGAAAGTGTGTCCATTGTGTTGAAATATTTTGCTATTCCTACCAGGCTCAGATTTTCCGATACTAATGGTATAGGAAATGGATCCTGTGAACAAACGCTATTTAATTTGCAATAATCTCTTATGAATCTAAAGATTCCATTCTTTTTCTTCACAAGAAGAGCTGTTCTCTCGAAAGCAATTGAGAATGCTCAATAATGTCATTCTCTAATATTTCCTCGACAATTTCGTTCATCCTATCACTTTGTTCATATGGGATTCAATATCGTGGCAAGTAGATTGATGGACTGTTGTGAGACCTGGCAACCTTACGTAACGAGATTCAGGTTGACGACTAATTAGCTTTAGCCTCCAAGCGGTTACAGGCTTTGCGTAGGCCGGACGGGAAAACAACGAAGTGTGCCATCACAGAACTGACTCAGACAAACACATTTAACATCAAACAATGTATTTATTACGCATGAGACTAGAGTAATTTTATTTTGACAGTTTTCTACACCAATGAAGTGCAAGAAATAGTATTTTCTTTGTCAAATGAAGAGTTTAGTTTCATTTTGAACCTTCTTTTCAGTTTGACATGAATGGAAAATTTAAAAAAGGAGGAGGAATAAGATTTTTAACAGTTTGCACAGAGTTTTGCTCTGGCTCTGGTTGTAGCTAGCTAGCTCTGGCTGTGGCTCAGCTCATCCTTTCTTCACTTCTCCTCTTCAACTATGTCCATGGTCGAATGGATATTATTGTCTTCATGTTCGTCAGTATTTTTGTTTTCAGTTTATGAAACTAAAGAAAATATGAAGAAAAGAAGAAAAAAAGATTCTCTCTCATGGATATGTTCATGAGTCTATCTATCTTTTGCTTGTTAAACTACAGTAAACTCCTGTTAAGGTTAGGATTAGGTTTTAACTTTGTACTTTCATTCGTTTTATTCTGTGCTATTTGTCTTCTATTCTTGCTATATTTGTTTCTAATTATAATTATTATTTAGTTATATATAGTTTAGTTGTCTGTTGTTTCCCCTTTCTCACTTCACTTCTGGACCCCTGACGTGTCGCTTACCCACATCACTCACAGTTTTTTAGCCATAATCCTGATGTGTGCTCATCTAAATATTCTTCACTGTGCTGGAGCAGTCTAAACTGTTCCTGGTGTCAGACCTGATGTTCAATATTATAGATGGGTGCACAATCAGTTTTTCGACACTCTCTGACACCACAATTCGGTATCAGTAATTTAGTGTCAAAACACACAAAAATTTCATCAATAAGACACCCCATTACCCCACACTATGTCATCCTAATGATAATGTTCACCAGCATCAATCTCACTTTGGAGTAAAATAAAATTTTACTTTACCCGAAGCAATCAAGTGTGTCGTGCCGCCAACTCCAACCTGCATTTGTATAAGTGCATCAGATAGGTGATGCTGTGCTGCCTGATGCACCATGATGCAGAAATTCTCAACAATAATTCAACAATCTTATGTAGGCACACTGTGCTAGATCACTTTAACCTGAAGTGATCCAGTGCAGCATGCCTACATAAGATTCTTAGAATGCTTTTTCTTATAAAATATATATTCAGGAACTGCTTTACTCTTATACTATATAAAGATAACTCAGCACTACTTAGCAGTATAGAAAAAAGGTTTTATTCTAAAAAACTTGCTAACGTTTTCGGTCATAGACCATCATCCAGGCACAATCACCAAATCAAACGAAATTCTACAATAGAATGATAGGAACGTGTAATAGGAATGTAATAGGAATGTATGTAACATTCTATTGTAGAATTCCGTTTGATTTGGTGATTGTGCCTGATGATGGTCTATGACCGAAAACGTTAGCAAGTTTTTTAGAATAAAACCTTTTTTCTATACTGCTAAGTAATGCTTTTTCTCTAAAATGGTTCAATTATTAACTTCTTATTTTAATAGCCTATAAGAATTTATGAAAAATATTTTAAAAAAAAAATCAGTTCTAAAACATTTTTAAAAACTATGCAGCATTCTAAAAGCTGTATTTGGTTCTAAAACATTTGCTAAAAAAGAATGTGTGTAGTGACAAGGGTATCAAAGTAAGGCCAAAAATGTTTAAAAAATAAAAATATTTCCTGTTACAGGAGCTACATATGTATCAAGAATATTACAAAAGAACAGGAGTTTTTAATAAACAGTCTTAAATTAGCTAATGTTCCATCTGAAATCCCTTTAAATTTAAATCTGATTTTCCCTTTTAATTCTTTCAAAGACAGCATAGTGGGAACAGAGAGGATAATCTAAAATTATAATAGTTATTGTTTTTATAAAATCCTAGTTATATTTACTAAGAATTATTTTCTGTTGAATATAAAGAAACTTGAAGGAAACTATAAAAATTTTTTAGTTATACTTAAATAATTTTATATTTATATCATTAAGTTTGAAAAAGAAGTGGATAAAAATATCTAATTAAATACAATATAGTATTCAACTAAAATTGCACTTACTTTCAAGTTCTGATATTGTAATTTCTTTTCACTTAAACTTGGTTTCAGCTTAACTTGTGAGCCAACTTGTTCAGAAACTTGTAATAACCAAGAAATTACTTGATTGCAACTACATTATAATAAAATATAAAATCAGGATTTATATATTATTGAATTTATATTATATAAAATGATTTTATCAATCATGATAAGCAAAACAAAAATGCAATAAGAAACTTCTAATCTAAATGCTTCAATGCTCATATAATTATAATAATAGTAAACTTAAGTTCTTTTTATTCTCTTAATAAATAAGATAAAACAAGCATTAATAAATCAATAAGTAACTTATATTCAGCCAAAATACTTTCAGTTATATTCATAATTAATACTTGTTTTCATATAAAGAACATGTATGGAGATTTTACATAAATAAATACAATTCAAAATAAAAATATAAATAAAATAAAAAAGAAAAAATTGATGATCATAAATATAGCATAATTTAGTATAAATGTATTTTATGCTAATTAAATTATATAAATTAATAACAGTTTCTATCTGTTTATGATGCTGTTGTTATTCTTAATAATTAACAGATATTTCTTCTTTTGTAATGCTTCAATCAATTCATCATTTCTCATTTATACAAAAAAGCTCTTTTACATAAAGCAAATAGAGTGGGTGATCAAAATTGGCAGTAATCTTTAGAGTGACAACAATCAATCAACTGTGGCTAAAGCCCACAAGGCTTTGTGCCAATAAATCAAACCAAACCAAATCAAATCAATTGTAGCTAAAACATCTATAAATCAATTCCAATCTATATATTCTTTTCCAAGTGACTTTGCCTACAGAAGAAGTCACTTGAAAAAGAATATGTAAATCAACCATCCTTCTTTTTCTCCTTCTTTCCCTATTTTTCATTCCCACCAGTGTTAATTTTGGCATTTTATATTTTGTTCCTCTCTGTATATGTCCACAGTATGCTAATTTTCTCCTCTGTATATTTATAATCAATTCTTTTATATCCAGCCATGTGGAGGACTTTTTCATTTGGTGTTTTGGTAGTCCATTTAATTTTTAGCATTCTTCAAAAATACCACATATTTAATGCTTTTAATTTTCATTTGGAGTCCTGTTTTAGAGTCCAAGACTCACAACTATACAAACTGAGAAGGATAACAGTATGGAAATACTATATGCCATATGGTTTATGGAAAAGTGGCCCCTCACATTTCGCCTCCAACAATTCATCTCCCACATTTCACCCCGAACACTTTTCGTCTCCAGCACATTTGTCACCTGAAACATTTCGCCCCCTGTAGGATACAAAAATGTAAATACAGTCAACTCTCGATAACTCAAATTTTTATTGAAGTCCCAGTCATTGAAGTTTTTAAGTAAATTATTATCATTATTTTTTTATTAAACAAAATTTTAGTTTTTAAGTAAAACTTTATAGTCGATGGATAATAAACATGAATAATTATTACATCGCATATTATAAGAAAGGCAGGTATTAATACATCATTAATTTCTGTATGCTTCTGCAATAAATTTTATTATTTTCCTGTTTTATTTGGTCTTCTTATATTTAATTTATTACATGCATTTTTAATATTTAATAAAAATTTAATCTTTAATAATATATGAAAAAATGAACGAGAGATAATAAATGTTTTGTGTATCGAGAAGTTTACAAATACCGAAGTGTAAATTCCTAATATTATTATAAATGTTTTGTAATATAATAAAAGTATTAAGATGGTATAATTATTTTTTATTTATTTTCCAGAATTTTAATTATTTAAACACAATTATTGCCTGTGCTTAACTTGTACCATTGACTTGATGTTTTTATTGTTAATCGATTATTCATAGATTAGTATATATTATGATATTTTTACAATTTAAAAATTAATTTGTAGGTTTTTATAACATTATCCATGTATTTAAATACAGTAATGCAATTTTGCCTACTTTTTCCTTTAAAATTTTCCCATTTAAAGTTAAAATTTATGTACTTAAACAAATTATTATTACTTAAAACGTGTTAAGCCACTTTTTGCTGCATTCAATTCCAGTTTATTCGCTTAATATCGTTATTCCTTACCTTGATACGTGAATTTCGATTATCTATCCTATAAAAATACTTGTTAAATCTGCCTCAAATAATAGCTTATACTGATTTTGTAATAAATTTTTATGGTTTATGAAAACTGGAAATTTTTATTTTGTTCAAGAGCATTATTTTTTAAAATTAAATCCGAGCCTTTACGATTCATATACACTCTATATATATACGTATATGCGTACATTTTTCTATGTTTTCGTGCATAAAATGAAAATTTGATACGTATGAATTTACGAGTTCTTATTTTTCTATGGTAATTTTATTTATAAATGGCTTTTATAATAAATGCTACATTTAATAGGAAAATTCTTCAAAAAAAAAAAAAAATTTTAATTTTAGAAACTGTTAAATGTTAAAGTTTCACATAAAATGAAAACATTTTATGTAAATTATTAATAAAAAAAATGCATATATACTTTTTATTAATTATAGTACATAAAAATCGTAATGTTGAAAATTTATTTACTTATAAAAGTGTGTTATTTATAAACACATAATATTTTTATGAATTCGTCTAATTATTTTAATATATAGTTGATAATTATGAAATTTTATTTATCGATTATCAATATTTGAAATTATTAATTAGTTTTCTGAGTGTAAGTTCGCAAGCATTCTTTTATTTATAAGTTGATTATCAAATCATAAAACTACCTTTATCATAAAGACCGTTTATGTGACAGTTGTTATTTTTCCCACAATTTATTCATAGGCTTACGATACACAATAGTTTATATTGATTTTTAATAAAAGTTGTTGTGTTTGTTGTATCTATTGCGCTAGCAACCGTAACAAAACACAATAAGCACTACTATATTATTATTAAAAGATTTTTATAAATTATTCCCGGAAAAATACAAGTAAAATTACAGTGAATTATTTGCGGGCTATGATATTATATTACTGCAAAATTATCTGATGTAGAAAATTATTTTTTTGTGCGGATAATTGTTTTTAAAACGTTTATCGTATATTTTTCTATCAAGAGTATTAAAAATAGTACTGTACAAGTAGATACAAAAATTAAAAAAAATAAATTTTGTGCGAATAATTGTTTTTAAAACGTTTATCGTATATTTTTCTAAATCAAGAGTATTAAAAATAGTACTGTACAAGTAGATACAAAAATTAAAAAAAATAAATTCGTTGAGATATCCCCTGAAGAATAACCAGAAGGTTTTAAAAAACTGCGATTAGATCTCCATTAGATTTTATTACCTTTACTTGGAAAACAATAAATTTAAATCTAGTAAGGGAAAACTATAAAATCATTATCTGGATTTATAAAATATAGGCTTTGTCAAATAATATAATAAAAATTTCTATTCATTTTATTTACATTGACTCAACTTTAATAGATAAAGTATAATAGTTGAACGGATATCAGGTAAACAAATTTACACAATCTTATTTTGTATTTATGGCCTTTAGTTTTCGGCTCCGCTAGCAAAACCATTGGTAACACTATCCAGATAATTTATTATAGCATTATTTCCTCCGGTATCAAATTTAAAATCTAGCTATTTGAAAATTTCAGTTTGTTATGATCTAGCAAAATATAAAAAAAATAATAATAATTCCGTTTTGTTTCTAATAAGAAAAAAAAAGACACGCTTTTACAGTAAGTTACTCATTTTATATTTATCTGCTGTGTAATTTATGGCACAGTTTGTTGTTTTCTACACTAATAAGACAATTTCTTTGAGTTGTATATAACTAAATTATATTATTATTTTTTATATATTCCTAATAAATTGCGAAAATTCGCTTAATAATATAGTACAGATTGTTCTGGATGTCAATAAAAATGCGTGATAAAGTCAGGCAACATCAATAATAATTTTCTTTGATAATTCGCACACACATTAAATTTTTAAAGAATATATTCATGTAAACAAGTATAGAATTTGATTAAGTTTAAGAATATTTTTTACGAAACATGAAAAAATTTTAACCAAGTTGTTAAGAATAGCAAATAATTTTAAAATTTCGTGTTACTGAAAACAATTTTGACTATGTACGACTGAATTTAAGTAAATATTATCAAAATAATATTTAAAATTATAAAATCGTTATATTAAAAACCTAACTTAAAGTATAATATTCTAATAGAACATTATCAGATTGAAAATATATCTCCATGTTTTTTATATAAAATTATTATTTTATTTTGCTTCGAAAATGATATTAGGATTTTTCTCTTAGGAATCAGTTCAGAAAAATATCATGAATAAAATATACAGTAGGTTATACAGTTAAGATCACTTATTTCGACACTTTGAAATGTTCCAAATAAATAAGCCTAGAGTCGTTTCTGAGCAATTTACTTGAAAGTGTTTAGTGTGTCTATCATACTTTTCTCTATGTTATCAAAAATTCGACTAAAACCAGGAATTTCTTCACCATTCTAAAATCTTTTTTATCGGTTCGCAACTATACATCCACATTTTATCGTTCAACTATCTGGGTCTTTTCTCAAATACAACAATGTCTGTCCACACAAACTTGCTTCTTTAGAAAAATTGTTGAGATAACACGATAAGCCATACACTCTCCTAACTTTTCCTTTTCCGAAAGCTTACAAAACTCTTGTGTTAGATCGATTTTAGTCAAGATCTTTTCTTTTAAAAATCAAATCATATTAGAAAATTTAATATAAAGTCACCAATACATATATGTAAAGAATATTGCTTTATACATCAGCCATAAAAAATGTAGAAACTAATAATTTTTTTGAATATTTTCTACAATTTATAGAATTTATTTTATAACTATTACTAACTAAAATTTATGTACTGCATTCGATGCAATATTATTATTATTAGAATGTACTAAAATGATATTGTTTTTTATAACATTAAAATAGAAATATTTTCAGAAAACGACCAGTAAGGTATAGAAATAGTATAAAAGTCTACTTTTACTCTTTTTATTTTTATTTTTCTTTTCCCAAAGGAAGTTGATTTGGGGAACTTAGAGTGCCAAACAGTGTTCAAAGTTGTATCCAAGGCAGTATCATCGCCTAGACGTTGTACAAATATACGACCAACAGTCCAAATCGCTTTATGTCTAGGACACTTAAAAAGTTACGACTTCTTATTATTTTAATTTATAGATGCACGATTGTTATCGATATTTATAAAGATAATTCAATTCAAATTTAATAAATAAATAGAAAAAGAAGAAAGTTTTAAAGTATGACGTAAAATTAACCAAAATAATTAAAGTTTAATAAATATTTATTTCCTAGTTAATACTGCATCGCATTATAAAAATTTCTTGCATGCATTACAAAAATTATACATTCAAATCAGTATATTATTTATTTATTAAAAAGTATAATGTTTAAAATTTATTAAGAATTATGAAATTAAATTATACAATACCTAGACAGATTATTAGCAGTTTTACTTAAAAATTAATAGCAAATGAATTTTAATATTGGTTTTATAATCGGTTTAATAATACATGTCAAAATTTTTAGATGAAATAAATTTTAATGATGTTATTCTGTTTATGAAAGGAGGTTGAATAAAGTTTATCGAATTAAAAGTTATAAAGAATATTTTTCGAGAAAAATAATAACATAGTTTTAATAATAAATAATACTGTAGCATGTTAATACATTATATATTTTTTGAAAAATAATGTACTTTATCATTAAATGACATTTATAATTGCTATTCTGTATATAATTAATTTGTTATACAGAATTCGTGTTTTCCATTGAGCACTTAGGTTAAAAGTGAAATTGTTTTGTAGTAGCTATTTTTATTTATAAATAAATCTAAATAAATATTTTATGGTGAAGCATCACACTGGAATTTATATAAAATTACCTTTCAAACGAGAATTTTAAACAAATTGAAAGTAAATAATTACTTAAAACATTTCTGTGCTTTTCTATATAACATGTTTTAACTTGATTTAATTTTAGGTAAAAACTTTTATGGCTTTTTATACTAAAACACTCAAAATGGAATGCTGAATATAGAAAATGCTTAAGTTTGTTTGAATATAAGGATCTGATAAATATTCTAAAATTATTTAATATAGTCTAATTTATCTAAATATAAATTTACTTTGCATAATATATTACTTGTATATATTATCTTTTCTGCTTCATTTTTTGCTAAAAAAAAAAAAAATGTAAATATATATGTTACGGATAATATGTGAAATCTGGTAAATGTTGAGATTAACCGGGAGATGTCAACATTATCCAAATACAATGGATAAAGACCGAAATAGAAAGTAATTTATCTCATTTTCATCCTTATCCAGATAATCTCAACATTAACCAATAAGAACTGAATAATATTTGAAGACTATTTGTAAAACTAAACATAAATGGCTACAATCAAGTGAGAAATTCTAAATTGAAATGCAAAAATAATAAGACAGTAAAATTTACTGTATATAAGAAATTATAATAAAAGGTGATCAAAAATTCTACTGTCAAACTTCAGGGAGTAATAGAGACAAAACAAGCACTTTTTGTCCTCAGAATGTACCCTTTCCAGGGCATAGATTTTTAAGCTTCGCACCTTAGAAGTTTGACTTAAACCAATCCTTGTCTGCCGAATTGTGCTTCATCTCCACTACATTGAAAGCCTACTGAAGATGTTGATTTTCAGAGAACAGTTTTGTTTACAGACAAAGCATGCCTGACTAACCACAACAGCCATGTGTGGGCTGAGGAAAATCCTTCCTCCTGGCTCTCAACATCAGGACTGTGTTAATATTTGGGCCAAAATTCTTGATGACGTTTTGAACGGTCCATATGTATTGCCTCCCTGCCTAAACACTCGGATCTACTGCATGTATTTCCTCTCGCCTAATTTTGATTGTCTACACAGATACACAGCCATGAGGTCAATTAACAAAAATTGCACTTATGCAATTATTTCTTCAAACTTCGAATGTGACATTATCCAAGAGCAGATGGATATGTCAGTATTAACTGGATAAACATCGAAAAATAATAAGCAGCTACTTTTATTAAACATTATCCATGCATTTTGGATATTGTCAACATTGCCCAGATAATGCTGACATTATCCAAGTTCGGACTTTACCCATAACATATATAAAGATTGAAAAAATCAATTAATAATGAAAACTATATACTATTCAAATATTATGAATATTAAAATGTGTTATATGGTATGTAATAAGTTTTGTATAAATATTTCATCAAAGTTAAAATAAGATTTGTCAATGTTTATTATTAAGGTGACCAACTATTTTTGGCACAAAAGGAGTATGCCAGCCACCCGAGATTGTAATTCTATTTTCTAACATTATAACTTTAAAAAATGCTTATTGTTTTCATACTATAGTTTGTTTAAATTTTAATTATTATTTTTGCATTATTTAATATTAAAGTTTTACTATGTTTTTCTACATATGCATAATTTATATTTATCGATAAACGTTTGAATAAACAATAATGAAAATCTCTAAATCTCTGTAGGCGAATTTTATCAAAATGCAATTGAGAAAATGAGAATATGCATTATAAATATAAGAGGAATAGTAAATTTTATACAAATGTACTGTATATAAAATTTAAATGAAGATAAATATTTAAAAATGTGAACAATCTTAGCATAATTAATAAATATTTCTATAACAAAAATACGTTTAATAATTAAATAAATGGTTAATACAAAACATCAAATATCATGATTAATAAATTTCGTATTAATAAAATATGATATGAAATTTATTGTAATATAATATGACATGTTTGATATAACTATTATATTAATGTTATTAATTGATATAAAATAATAATAATTCCAAGAAGAAAGAAAAAGATATAAAAAGGATGCATTCGTCTTTTGAAAAGAACAAAAATAGGAAACTGTCGGTCCTTTGATGAGAAATGTTCAAACGTAAGCTACCGAGAACAAAGTATTGTCCGATATGATGTGACAACAGTGTCTAAAGCCCAACAGAGCAATGATCAACAGTGTGTGTGTATAAGATAAGGAAAATCATGCCAGCGTGGATGAGCAGTCAGGTACGCTATAAGTACGCTATAAGTAGAAATACTTATATCTTCGGTATAAGAAGGTTACAGGATAAGCATTGTTGTATTTTGCTCTCTTTTTGTTACCTACACAGCTAGGTAAGATAACAGTTATTTGTGACCAACCGTATCGTGACACAAAATGTTAAACTGAACAGTTACTGCTATTGCGTGCTCAAAGTGAAAACTGTGTCGTCAATGTAACGCTTTATTTTGTTTATCACGTACTCTTGTCCAGGTGTTAATAAAAGTAAGCTATTGGGACAATATCGTGAACCATAAGAATGGATTTAGTAATGAGATGGTTTGCAGTTAACCTCTCGAAGTAATAGGTTATGCTTCCAAATAAAATTATTCTTAGACTGTTATTATTGTTTTAAAAAGGAAATTTATTTAAACCTATAAATTTTTATAATATATACCATCAGATTTTTGATTACTATACAAAAATATAACGATTAAGTTCAAATGAAACTTACTATAACAGTAAAATTTAAGTTTATATAGTCGAGCGAAAAAATAAACTATTTTCAACAATTCTAATATTTATTAACTAAAAATATAGTGAAGTAAAATACTACTTCTTCTCTAGTATCAGTAGATACAATCTTAAATAAAGGAAATTAAAGGTATAATAAAGAATAGTACTGTTATTGTTATGTGTGCTATAATTCTTAATCATGAGCATATAGGCTAGGTAGCGTAGCTAGTTCCCATCTCATTCTCACATTATCTTAGTCTCCCTAAATGCTCGTTTTCCTTTAGTATATAATTCTGTATTTCTTTCAGTAACTTCATTTCAAACTTTTTATAATTTATATTTTAACAGAAAATATAACATAAAAGTTAAATGTCATTTATCAATCTCAATATAAACTGTAAATTATTGATATTAATGTATTACATACTGTTTTTAATTATAGGCCCCACATTAGTTAAGGTATATTGCATTAAAGAATGAAAAACTGCCGAATTAAATTGATAGACTAAAGAAAAATTAATATATTGACATTTATTTCATAAAATTTTATGTATAAAAAATATAATACACGTAGTCTAGATTAAACATATAAATACAATTTTTTTTACAGATGCTCAATAGAAAATTAAAGCATTTATTTTAATTCAGGCTTTATTAAAGATTTTTAAATATTCACAAATGACTTAAGGAAATAATTATAAATATTCATAACTAGTCATAAAATTATTCACAAAGGATTAAAAAATATTGAAAATATTTCGTTGTTAAACGAATGCTGATCTCAATTTTTTTGGATTTCTACTGAGCAGCTAATAAATATTTTATGAATAAATAATATAAAGAAAAAAACTTCCGAAAACATATGACAGACGAAGAGATTTATGAATAAATAATATAAAAATTTTATATTCATAAAATTATAAAGAATTTCAGATTATTAGATTATATTTACGTTAAATTTTATTTAATTTCTATTTAACAATTCTAGATATAAAGAAGAATTTATTCAAACCATAATTTATTCTGCTGTTTTTCTATCTATCAGAAGCATATTAATTAATATTGAACATTGAAAAACATAAAAACAGCTCTTTAATAAAACATATTATTTGGAATCACAAATATATGTATAAGAAAGGTAAAAAACATTCTATTAAATAATATTTTTCTGCACGAAACCATCTGATCTCTTTTTTTATAATCAATAAATGATGATGATTAATATTACAATAAATATGATATAATTATTTTTAAATAAACAAATTTTATAAAATTTTAAAAAAATATAATCCGCCTTTACATTTGAAAAATAAGCAAATAATAATTTTAAGTTGACTCCAGTTTAATTTAACAATGAGATGTTAGCTGTAAAATGATATTGCCAAAATTCTTTCTTAACAATAAATAATTATTATACGCACACAAACACACACATAATAACTGAAAATAAAATATTTATTTTTACATCAATATCTCAGAATTCTTGTTTTAATTATTATAATTTAACATATTTAAGTAAATTTTAAAAATATTTTTATTAATGATTTTTATTTTGTGTACTAAAATGAATATTTTTGTTATTTTGTATTGCTCAAGACGATATTTTTTTTTATTCTGTTTTGTTTTCTTTAAGTTCAGATCTTCTTTTGTTACGATATTCGAAAATGCAACTGGGATTAGAATATATATTTTTTGATATAAGGATTACTACTTGCGTGGTTTAAGTTGCTATTTATAGAAACTATTACATTATTACTTTTTTTTTTTAAATACGAACTGAATTATTTTCGGTAATATTTACAAGAATATCAAACAAATTCATACGAAGAAACATAAATTTTATTCCAGTTATTAAATTTAAAAATAGAAAATAAGTACTTTAATTAATTTACAGGAAAATCATGTGAAATTATTTAGAGTATTTACAGATACATAAAATATCAATTATAAAATGTAAACAAACTCGAATATTAGTAGGATTACATTTTTTAAAAAAATTCTGTTTGCTAAAGGAATTTAAATCCAGAGATATTCTTTTTTTAATATTTGATATTTAATATATTAGGTAAACTTCATTAAGAGGATTTTATTTGAAAAGTTCTTTTCGAAATAATAATTATTATATATACCATATTTAATTTTATTTAAAGAATATTTATTTTCATTTTAGAGATTATAAAAAATTAACTTATCCGATGAAAAAAATGATGAAAGGGTTAAGCTATTCGATAAGGTATAATATTCAATATCGTATTCAATAGCTGATAACAAATAAAAAGAAAATAGGCAGTAACTACTAGAAAAGTGACGATTTCCTTTCATTTATGAGTACAATATTTTCGGAAACGAATAAATATGGTCAAATTAACGAAAAAAAGTGAAAAGAGATTTTATACTTCAACAATTTTATACCTAGTGATAACTGAAAAAAAAATCAATGCTTTTCGTTTCGCCAATTGGCTGGCAAAGCAGAATATATAAACGTGGTAGGTGGAAAAATGAATATTTAACAACTTTTCAACCAATTAGAGAAAAGAAAAATGATTTGTTTGTAGCCTGGAATCTAAGAAGACAAATCACATCGAAAAATTTCATTTTATTTTATTTTTTATTAATAATCTTTTTGCAATACCTACTCTCCTCCGAAAGTATTGTGGACATGAAAGATAAATCCTATAAAAGATAAAAAGTGGTGTTCAGAAATAATGATAAATGATTATAAAAACATAAATCCTTTATCGTACTTTTTATTAGAAAAAAAAATTATATATAAAACTTTGAACACTCAGCAGAAGTTTCTTATTCAAATCTAAAACTGTGACTAAATAGTATGCATGATTTTCATTGTATATTTTTAAGTACACTATAAAAATATCTAATTTATATATTTATTTTTATATACAGATGCAAAATATTGATATAAATGATACATTTTATATATATTAGAAAACAACTCCAATGATATAAACATATGTAAATTTTCTATATGTAAGCAAGTCGAAAATCATTGTGCAAATATCCAGAAAATCTGCGAACGTGCAGTTTTTAGGAAAGTGAAAACTTGCGGATTGAAACGAAGCATATCGTGACTTATTTTACATTCTTGAACAATTCCCTGAAAAGAATTCAAACAATTCGAAAATTCCCGGTAAAAATCGCCGAACTTATACAGATACCTTAATTAATTTTTATATGATTAAATAGTTCGAATTTATTCGTATCTGTATTAATTTAAATTTTAAAAAATAAATTAGATTTAATTTTTAATTATATTTTACTTTAGCAATTTAATTACATAATTTCCTTATAAAATTGACGAACTTCAACTGGTGTAAATTATATTCGAACTTAATTTTAGAAAATAGAATCGCTAATTATTCAGAATGATCGGAATATTTTATAATTTTTTTGCTTTCTAGACATTCTGAATGATGATTATTATTTTTGAATTTGAAGATTTCAACGTTTAAAGTATTATATATTAAATTTAAAATATAATTATTAAACTAAAATAAAAACAAATAATATTTTGATTGATTAAAACAACGTAAATATTTTATTGAATTAAAATAATAAAAATTTTTATGATGATGTAGTATTGGAGAATAATATAGAAAACTGTCTGACGTTGATGTTGATGCCAAATTCGATATCACAAGGACCATAAAAAAAAATGACGTCTATCTCATAAATGCTATAGTACCGACAAAAGATGACAACTTTGAAGTAAACAAACTGAAGACCACGCATCATTTTTTCCTGAAATTTAAAATATCGAATTATAAATTTTATAATCCACATATATATAATAATTTATAATACATATACTGTATTTTTCCATCCCCCATGTTGAATTTAACTGTTAAAACTGCAGCTAACATCTTAACAGATAGTTGCGATTTTTCACTGCTCCAGTAATCATTACCAAGCAAAAATACTCTCTCTACAACTGCATTAGTGCCGAGGCAACACAGTGCACATTCAATCAATAATTTTAAGTTAAAGTATAATAATCGTTATAGTTTTTATGTTTTTAGGAGTACAAAACGAGTACAGGTTTTAAAAGGAGTATGGTTCACAAAAAGGAGTACAAAACTCCCTAAAGGAGTACGTTTGGTCACCTTATTATTATGCAAATTAATAATCTTATAATTTTCAAAATTTATTGATCTGTGCATTACAATCAAACATACTGCCATCAATAAATTTTAGAGGGAAGACTTTTCATAGGGAAGACTTTTTATTATTTGGTTTTTCTTTCCTTTCGAAATTTGGAAAATTAACTTCTCCAATATTTTTTACTAGATGCTACTGAGTTTTATAATAGCATACAGCTTTCTTGTATTTTTCTTATAGATATTAATAGCTTTAGTACAATTGAGGATTTGAATTTTTTTTTAAATTTATTTTTTATATTTCCAAAATAACTTTTTATTTTGACATTTTAGTCAATATTTTGCAATAAAGAAAAATTTAAGTAATCTTTATTGAAAATGAGACTAAGAATATTTGTGATCATAATGAGACATTGAATTTTTATATAAATTAGATCTTGTAATCAATAAAAATATACTCCTA
Organism: Olivierus martensii; assembly: GCA_000484575.1. Lineage (NCBI taxonomy): Eukaryota > Metazoa > Arthropoda > Arachnida > Scorpiones > Buthidae > Olivierus > Olivierus martensii. Next base: position 22,587 of record AYEL01080422.1, read on the forward strand.
AACAAGATCACAAATATGCATTTTTTACAATAATAATACTTTCAGATCTAAGCCACTTGTCACTTAAACAGAACAAAGATTCTAGAACCTCATTCACATTAGTCAAGTTACTTGTAATCAACTTGCTTGAAGGCAAGAAACTTGAAGTGAATCATCTGTTCATATTTGATCAAGTCATTGAAGCATGCAGATTAAATCAAAATGTTGTCAATTGAAATAACACATGTGGAAATTGCTTTAAACCACCATTCAGTTTTTGTCTTTGGTGCCTCCTATTTGCTGTCACTGATGAAAATATAATTGCCACTTAATAGTTTCTAACAGCTGTCAGGAATTATTAGTAATTAAATTTTAAGATCATTTTAGACCAGAAAATTGTTGGAAAAAGTAATTTGTTATGAAATGTAATAAAGCAGTTCTATTTGTAATTATTTTAACATGAAAAAACCTACTTACTTTATAATTATCAAAAATAATAATCATCCAGAAATGGATCCATAATAGAAAAACCATTTAATTAATATATTGTGTATATATTTAATTCATAATATAGGAGGATGAATTTTTACATTAGTTTAAATAATCAAAGAATAAAATAATTATTGTATTTTTTAATTTTTTCTTATATTATTGTCACTTGAGCTAATCTTGTTTACACTTTTCAACACCATCAGCTCAGTTTGATTTGAAAATATTGAAGTTATATAGCAGTTTGCATTATTCAATTTGTCTGTCAAGGTAAATAAAAAGTAGAACAAACATCTATTTACTTGAAACTTGAAAACATCTTTCCATTTTATTTGAAATAAGACATTTACATTAGCAAAAGCTTTTCAAATTGATTGCATCAAGCAACTTGATTACAAATAACTTGACTAATGTGAATGAGGCTTAAGAATACATATAAATTTAAAATATCTTGTTATGGAATTTCAGAATGAGTTACAAAATACAAAATAATTACAAGATAAAATGCAGAAAATACAAAAGCTAATAAATTATGAGTAGAATGATTGCAAAACTATAATATGAATAAGTTTGAAATATTTGTTCAAATACAATAAAACATGGTTAATTCTTTCTGAAAATTTTTGTGATGTTAAAAATATTTAAATCCTAAAAATCGATAAATATATAGATTGTTAAATGGAATGGCTAGGTAAATGTAATGAATATAGATGTGAAAATTTAATAGTCTTATGGAAAGTTTAAGAGCTAATAAAAAAATTTAAGGCCTTAAGTCAGTGATTCCCAAACTTTGTCTGTGCACCCCTTTTTTCATAAAAAATTGGTATGCCTCTCATTTTCATAACAGTCTAATTTTATAAATACTTTTTACTTACAATTTAATACTACAAACAATATCGTATCATAATAAATATATACATAAAAATATATATATATATTTATTATGGTGTAATAATTTTTAATACAAGAAAAGTAGAAAATAGAATAGAATAGAAAATAACATAATATTTAATGTGATGGGGGGCTTGTTTTTCAGCACAAATTTTTTCAAATTGGGATTGTATTGAAGATATCACTACTTTCAATTCTTTTTCTGTCACTAAACAAGATCGATATTTTGTCTTTAAACAGCTACAGCAGAAAGTTTCTGGGTACATAAATATATATACAGTATTTATAACCCTTTTGCTGATTCTTTTTTCCCACAATTTGAATTTATTTGTCTCAAAAATGATGTTTTTGTTAATTCTTGCACCCCCCCTTGAAATAGATTAGTACCCCACAATTTGGAAAACACTGCCTTAAGTGATATTTTTTCAAAAAAATATTGTTTAATAAATTTTTTTTTTTTTTTTGTATTTTATAGATATCCAGTACAAAACAAAAAAATTTACATATCTTTGAAATTGCAGAACTTAAAATTGAATAAATCATTGACTCTAATATATAAAATTATAAACTAAAAAAAGTCTTACTATGATTGACATTATGAATGCTACATAATTATATTAAATACCTAAGAGAAAGTGATATTAAATGGAAGCAATATTAACTAGGATAGTTATTGATTTTGTTCTGCCTGTTCATTTTTTGATAAACTTGTGTATATACTATTAATAAATCTCATTCTATTCTTAATGTGAGAGATTCTGATAATTTGGCATTGAATTTTTATATAAATATAAACTTTTATGAAGATTGCTTATTATTGCTTCTATTTGTTTTGGCATGATAAAATATAAGATTGTATTAAATCTATTTGTTTCAAATTTTATTCTTATTATTGTTTTATAATCAATCTCTACTCATAATTTGTTTTTGTATTTTTTTTGCATTATTTTTTGTAATTTTTTTGTAACTCATTCTGTAAGTTTATACATGAGATTTTAAAATTTTGAATTTATACACATTTATAAAATCCATACTGAAATACTTCTTACTTTAGATATTAAATAAAAATAAACAATAAGCCAAATAAGTAAGATTAAAAAACGATTTATCTTACTTATTTGGCTTATTGTTTACTTTTATTTATAGAATCTTTATTTTATACAAAACTGAATCTTTTTATTTTGTTAATTGAATAGAAACTTAGCTCAAAAGTATTATTATTGTAGAATAAATTTATTCTTGATATTATTTAAAATAGTAAATGTTTTTTCTGCCACCTGATCATAGCAGTTTTAACAATTATAAATAAAGATTTACTTTTCATTTACTATTTTAAATTGGCTTGTTTTATCATTTTATTCAAATTTTTTCCTGCTAATTTTAAAAAATTTTGCTTAATAATGTGCATGTCTAATACTCAGTTAATGAAGTTACATAGCAATATTATTTTATCAGTTCAATCTTATTAAAAATAGTTTATGATACTTTTGTGTATAAATATATATTATAAAAATATCTAATATAGTATATAAAAAAAAATCACCTGTAAAAATAGGGTGTGTGATTGATTGAAATTATTTGATTTATATTATTTATTTTCATCTTAATTCATCAATCAAGTAATTGCTTGAAAATTATAGTAAATATTCTATTTTTTATAATTAATATATAATAAAATTAATTTCTTAGTTATCCAAATTTCTCTTCTTGGTTTCAAGATAACCAGGAAAGATTTGAAGCCATGTTGGACTAAATGCAGAAATTGGCTAAAAGTTTCTTTTTCATAAAATATTGAATGACATTGTTTTAAAGATTTTTTACAAATTTCAAAACTCACTAAGTTTTTATATTTAAAATCCAAATAATGATATTTGTTTTTTCTCTTTACTTGTTTTATTGTTAAAAAGAGTATATTTCAGAACTTCCATGAGTCTGGCCCAGTTAGATTTTCTAGATTATTTTGGAAAATTTTATTCAACTTGAATCTATGAGAAATGATAGAAGCCTGGTGTACAATTAAGCTTGGTAAAAAGTTGGTCAGACATGTGACTAGGCAAGTCAAGATGATGATAGATGTGGATCAATGACTCAGTCCTGAATATTTCTGAAAAATTGTGAGGTATGAGATCCAAAAACCAAATTGCCCCTCAAAAGAACAATTATCTTCCAAGGTATTTCAAAGAGGTGTTTTAAATTTTTTCTTAACTACAATAATAATAATACACCTATCCCTCGATTTGCACGGTACTCAATTTACATGGTTTCGCTTTTACACGGTTTTAAAATAAAATAGCATTACTCTATTTTTAACACAAAATATGTTTAAAATAATGTTTATAATATATTAAAATTAATAAATCTTAATTGAATAATACTGTAATTCTCTCTTTAAACATGGATCGATGAACGATTGAAAAATTATAAACGAGGAGAATGACAGTACATCAATCACTAGATATCAGCATTTCGCTCATACTGCTATCTATTTGACATGATCAATTCAATATTTTAAACTAACATATCACGATTTATACATAGCACAGAAAAATCCGAATGAGTAAAATTGAAATATTTAAATTGAATAATGTTAAAATAATACATTCATACTCCGTTTACAAAGTAAAATAAATTGATAATTTTTATGTATAAAGATACACCTGTCCCTCGATTTGCACGATACTCAATTTACACGGTTTCGCTTTTACACGATTTTTGAATGAAAACAAAAAAAATTTTTTGGGGTTTTATTTTGATTGTTTTGCATTATACCATTTATAAATTAAAAGAGTATCATATTGTCATGTTTTGTATGTTTACGAGTTCGTAGAGATTAATAAAGAGTGAATACAGCTATATTTCGTTATTTACACATTAAACTTTATACACACAACAAAATAGTCTTGTTTCACTATAACTAAATTCAATACAAAATCCGATAATTATCTCATACAATAGTAATATATGTCTTTAAATTCAGAATAACTCACAGTTCTTCTTAGTCCACTTTTGCTTTCACAATTTATCACTCACATTTTATCGCTCACTGTTAACTTTTAATGTTCAAGTCTCGCAGTTCAGCTAAACTCAACTTAGGCTTCCAACTCGCCTATTTATGTTTGAATTCTTTTATTGTTTTTATCACTGTACAAGTCTCGCAGTTCAACTAAACTCAACTTAGGCTTCCAACTCGCCTATTTATGTTTGAATTCTTTTATTGTTTTCATTTGTACAGAATATTGTTAATTTTTTTTTTTGTGGCGCAACCAACTGGTGTTTTTATTTGTACGGAATTTAATTTTTTTTTGTACCGTATTCGGTGTTAATTAATGTTTTTGTTTTCATTTTCAAAAATAAATTGAAAAAGTATAAGTATTAAATTGTCTATAAAAATTAAGGAACCAATCCCCTTTTTGTTTCTTTAATCCTTATCTCATTTTACACGATTATAAAGAACATATCTTCGACTTCTCATTATCTTCTTTAGATCGATTTACACGGTTTACAATTTAATTGAACATGTTAGATCGATTTACACGGTTTACAGTTTAATTGAACATATTCTTCTATTAGATTTACACAGTTTACAGTTTAATTGAACATATCCTTCTATTTTGTATGAATTCTCATGGTTTACAATTTAATTGAACATATCCTTCTATTTTGTATGAATTCTGCGGTTTATAGCAGTTTCGGTTTGCACAATTTTTCCAGGAACGTATCTACTGTGTAAATGGTTTCGGTTTGCACAATTTTTCCAGGAATGTATCTACCTTGTAAATCGAGGGCTGAGTGTATGATTCTGGTTTGCACGATTTTTCCAGGAACGTATCTACCGTGTAAATCGATTTAATTTGCACGATTTTTCCAGGAACGTATCTATCGTATAAATCGAGGGATGAGTGTACGACATTAAACTTTATTATAAAGTATAGTCTACTACTATTCAATCTATTCAATAGTCAAAATTTGTTTATAAAATAATTACTGTATTCAGATTTAGCATTTATATAAAATAAATGTTATTGCATATATGTACAAAACTTTCATTTATTATTGATAATTATTTATCGTTATTAAAATTAGTATAAACTTACATTTATTCTTAACTGAAATAAAGCATATTATGTAGTATTTTTATTGTTTTATTTTTCATAAGGTTTCATTAAAAATGAAAAATTGCTTCCTTATTTTCTGATTTGAAATGCATGAAGATAATATTTACCGGTATGCTTACATTTATTCTTAACTGAAATAAAGCATATTATGTAGTATTTTTATTGTTTTATTTTTCATAAGATTTCATTGAAAAATTGCTTCCTTATTTTCTGATTTGAAATGCATGAAGATAATATTTACCGGTATGATGATATGTGAAAGATATTTTATCGATGTATATTTTTAAGAAAGTTTCTTTGTAAATGTATGAGCCTTTCATTTACTAAGATTTTCTTTCATGTTAATGCTGATTTAATTTTGTCATTTTTATCTTGAAATATGAATGACTTTATTTAAATACTCAGTAATTCTTTTATTTCTTATGTTTTTTCCTAGCATTCTATATTTGTAAGAAACTTATTATTCACTTATGTAAACTTATGTAAGCTACTATATTGACATTTCTTTCATTCTCATCGATAATTTTATACTGTACTTATAAATATCTGAAATTTTTCAAAAGTTTCAAATATTCATTGAATTGAATGAATATCTTAAAATGTTTCGATATTTTATTTTTTGATGTGATTAATCAATAAGATTAGTTCATTATTATTTAATATAAAAATTAAAATACAATTTTATCATAATGATTCGTTTTAAAATTCTCCAACTACGTTTAACTTGTAAGATTTAATATTATTTATTAGAAACTATTCATTGTTTTTTATATCGTTTATGAAATGAAATAACAAAGTTCTTCTATGAAGCATATCCTTCTGTTTTGTATGAATTCTACATCTCGTTTTACATGGTTTCGGTTTGCACAATTTTTCCAGGAACATATCTACCGTGAAAATCGAAGGATGAGTGTATATATATCATTTAAAGCATATTTCTTATATTAATTTCAAAAAATGTTTATATTTTTAAGTATTTTATTTAAAAGTAAAAAAAAAATCAATTTTTCATATTTTTTTGTAGATAAATAGGAGATAATTATATGTAAAAATGGTGGACATTATCAAATACTTATGCTAATTAATAGCAATGAAACATGGAATGGAAGTTATAGATAGATCAATTTGGATTGTATTGATTTTTGTAATGAGTGCCATACAACCATATTTTACTTAAGAGTTATTATATTATGACTTGTTCATCATTTCAGTCTTACATATTTATTCATGTTTTTGAAGTTTCTTTTAATAGTACCTTATGATTTAAAATAGCAACATGAAATGATACAGATCAAAAACTGTAATGCTTGTTTTAAATCACTTTGGAATGAGTATTGATTCTATTTTGTGCTATCCAACAGAATCTTTAAAAAATAAAAATAAAAGATATTGTGCTTAAAAAAATTTTCAGTTATATTATAAAATTATAAAATTTATTTTAATGTTGACTTTTATCTATTTTCTTAAGGAAGTCAAAATTGATACTTATTTTCTGAGTAACAGATAAACTGGAATCTTGTCAATTTGGATACCATAAACCATTTTTATAGACTTATGTTCTATAAAAAGCCAATATTTGAAATATTGTCTCTTAAGACAGTATAATTATTCATATATACTAATTGTATGATTATCATTCATTACTCTTTATAAAATATCAACCATAAATTCATGCATATGTAGTAAATTATTCTTTTTAGAATCTGATTCTAAACTGTTTTATGAAAATCATTAACACTAAGTAACAAATGCACAATCATAGGAAACAAAACAATCAGTCATAGCTGTAAATATACAATTAATCAGTAAAATAATTTCCAGAATTATGCAAATAATTGGGACAGAAGTTTTTTACATAACTCTGATGGTTTATATTTTTATATTTTATAAGTTGGAAAAATAATTTTTTACAAAAATTTTAAATCAAAACTTCCCAGGTCTAGATGGACTACAACAGGGATGCACAGACTTGTTAAGGCCAAGGGCTGCATAGATTCACTGTGACTTTCAGAAGGGCCACCAAAAAATTACTAAAGTTGTATGTCATATTATGTTTGTTAATCACTTTACAAAGCAGCATAATCAAAAGTAAATAAAGAATTTTTAATTAGTTGCGTGATATTGCACTGATTTAACAATTTTTTTATGTTAGGTTCGACATTTGCAACTGCAGTGCTACCTTGTGTGCATGTAAAATTTTTTTAAATTTCCTATTTCACACATAAATACAGTGAAAATAAAAAAATGTTTATTATTACAAATATGATTATTATTTTTTCTTATTGTTTAAAAATATTATTTGAAAATGCATTGTTTAAAACTATAAATAATATTTTGTTGATTGTATGATTTGTGTTATTACATGATGAGGTGGGCCACCAACAAATCAACGGAGGGTCGCAGTCTTGCATCCCTGGACTACAGTAATTGCACCTACATAACATTATGTTGCTATATTGTTCCTTGACTGAAATAGATACAACCTTACTTGGAAAAATATCATAAAAGTAATATGATATTTAAGATCCAACAAACAACATACAAAAACATAAATAAATCAAATAATATAAAACTGTAATAATATAAACTAACATTATCAGATTTAATTTATAAATACAGTAGATGCTTGTTCTATATCTGAAAAATTAATAAAAGTTATGGAAAATATTTAAGTAAAACAATCAAAAAGTCAAATTTACATAAATTAAGTAATATGTAAGTTAAGGAGAGGTTGTACTAACAATATACACATATCCCTTGATTTATGAATATTCTATTTACAAATTTTTATGTTAATATACTGTATAAATATGTAGCACTTTTTTATGTATGAAGATAATTTGTTCATTTTTGAGGGAAATGATTTCATTGTTGATCACTTACCGACTATAATATTTTTAAATTAGTGATTGTATCTTATTCTAATAAAAGTTTATAATCTTAATTTATAGTTTAATAATATCATTATTCAGATGTTTTATTTCTAACTTAATGATATGAATAATTGATTGTTTTTATGATTTTCTTGCTTGTTTTCTTCGTTCTTGTATCAGATATATTTTCATATAAAATTCAAATTCTCTTGTATCAGATATAATTTCATATAAAATTCATTGGTGCACTGTTTTTATATTATGATAAAATTTATTTTAGTTAATGGATCTGGAATTGAATCTAAGTTTTATATATACTACATTTTTCAAAAATTTTTGCATCTAAAGATATTTAACTTCATAAAACAATGATTATATAAAGTTGTTTGTTATTTTTCATGAAAATGAACAATTTTTTTATAGTATAAAAATATTTTATTTAATTATATATTGACCATTTTATGATACATGCTCCCATCTTTCTGGTAGTAGCATGATTTCATGATTGTAAAATTTCTGATCTTTGCTTGCAAAAAACTGAACCAAGTGATTTTTTTTCATTTAAACTAAGTGTTCTACTGTCTAAAGAATTCTTTAAAGACCAGAATAAATAATAATCAGAGGGTGTCAGATATGGCAAATATGGTGGGTGTGGTAGCACATCCCATCCAAGCTGTAACAGTTCCTGGCAAGTCATCAAACTTGTATGAAGTTTAGCATTGTCTCGGTGAAATACTGTCTTTCTGTTAATCAATTCTGGCCTCTTCTGTTTGATGGAATCACTCAATTTTGTTTTTGTGGCCAATACACTTCCAAATTAATTATGGGATTGTCTGGATTAAAAAAGCAATTCCTTTGAAATCCCACCAAACAAAGAGCATCATTTTTTTGATGAATATTAGCTTTTGGAGTGCTTTCAGCTGGTTCATTTCTTCTGCTCCATGATTGCTTGCATTCAACTTTGTTGTAAACAATCCATTTTTCATCAACAGTTATAATCTGCTCCAGAAAGGGATCATTTTCTTCATGTTTTAGCAGCAAATCAGAGATGTTGATGCGATGGAGCAAATCTTTCTTTGAGAATATGGGTCATTCCATGTCAAAGGGACCAATATTGAAAAGTGTCCCCACTCGACCATCTCCAAATTTGATGAAACTTGGTATGAAGATTTTATATGGTCTTTGATGGTTGTATCCCAAGTTTCAGTTCAGTATCTTCAGTGGTTGAATTTTTAGGGGCTTTGAAATAATGCCTCACATACACAAAAAAAGAAAGACTTCTCAAATGAATTTATATCATCTCGGATATGATTTTAAGTTATTTTTCTCCGTTCAATACTTCTGTACTTTGCTGTTTTATTCTTATTTATTATACTAGATGCATTAAATAAAATCAAGCTCAATAAAAATGTAATATATATTTTGATAGGTTTTTTTTTGATGCAGAATCCAGGAAGGGCTAAAAAATATTTTAAATAAAGTACAGATAATCCCTGGCTCACATAGTGCATGACAGGGATTATCTGTAAAAATTCTATGTAGATCAAAACATATATATGATGGAACATATTCTATACCGATAATTTACTATTTATTCAGCACTGAAAAGCAGACCAATACGATTCTATAATTTTTTATCATGAGAAACATTTTTGGATTTACTTAAGCCATCATCAGCTCTTACAAAATTATTTGAATTGCAGAACAAATTATTGTTTGAATTGCAGAACATATTAAATAATTTATTCTGCAATTTAAACGATTTTGTAAGAGCTAATGATGGCTTAAGTAAGCCGAAAACGTTTCTCGTAATAAAAAGTTATAGAATCATATTGGTCTGCTTTTCAATGCTGAATAAATAATAAGTTATCAGTAAGATACCAACTAAAGCAGTAAATTTCGGAACTTTATATTCTATACCAGGGGTCAGCAAACTTTTAATATGGAAGAGTCAAACCTATCCCTCACAACAATTTAAAAATTATTTGAGAGCCATAAATATATTTTTACAAAAATTAGGAAAATTTAAAGTAATATAATAACAAGTTATAATTTTAATTTCTCTTTATTAAATGAAAAAAAAAATTGCTCTCATTGAGCAATAAGTTTACATTTCCTTAAAAAGTTGTGTGTGTCTGGTTTCTAGTTAGTCGTTTTTAATTTAAGGCATGTATCTTACTTGTTAGTGCCATGAAGTTTTGTGAGATCTATAAAACAATGAAATCACCATTATATGAATAAAATTCTATAAATGAATCTATAACCGTTTTATTTTCATTTTCAATTTTACTTCAGAGCCATATCTACCTACCCAAAGAGCCATATGGCTCGCAAGCCATAGTTTGCCGACCCGTTCTGTACTATACTATTGTGTCACAAAGACATAACAATAGAAATAATTTACATTAAAGAATACGCAGACAAGTTGGCCAGATGGCCCCTATGATAAAGCAATTTCTTACTACCTTGGATGATCTGAGTTCAATTCCTGTCCCACAACTCGTTTTTCAGTAAGGGTTCAGGCCTGACTCATCAAACCCCCATCCTTCAATTTTCTTGTTATCATCATCATAGGTGATGACCAACCTGTGATGGGCTCTAAAAATAGTTATCACCATATACAATATATTCCAATACAAAATATTCCATGTACTATATATGGCTTAACTAAAACTAAGTTTAATAATCACATGTACATATAATAAACAATGAAATTAGAAAAAATTACATGAAAATATATTGCATAACAATGTTTCATGCAATTTTTTATCTAATGCATTTTCAGTATATCTGCATTATAACTTTACTTATAAGAAAAATCTATTGATCAGAGAAAATTAGGGAATCACCATGTAAATATAGATCTATATATATAGGATTTATATAAATTAAGGAGTATCTATATATTCTTATAAATTGTGCTTGATTTTATTTAACCTTTTATCTTCAAGACAAAAATAACACAAAATAAGCTGCTCTTTGAAGTAATATATAAAAAAAAATTATGAGGTAATATATAAAAAGTGCTATAATTTTGTTTTTATACCTTTTATCTTCTTTAAAGAATATGAAAGCAATTGTTTCATATATTATTGTAATAATATATTGCTATAATATATGTAATAATATATTGCTTCAAATATATTATTATTATTTATATTTTTATTGTGATTATCATTATTCTAAATATTCTATATATAAATGAAATATAATTTCACTTACCTAAATCGCTTAAATTGCTCCCAAGGATACACAAAGGGTGGAGGAGGAAGAGGTTTTTCTTTTAATTTAACAAATTCAGGATCTTTGTCTGTATACCTGTCTTTAAACATTTCTTCATAATATGCCATTTGAGATGATTTTTCATTTCCTTCTGGTTTTTCATCACCACTCATTATTGTCTGTTTCAATTATTTTAATTACATTAAAAATTTAATTAAAACCAGTTTCTGAAAAGTTTAACATAATAATACTGAATCAAAATATTGATAACCAAATTTTATTTTTAAAATTTTAAGCTGTATTTTTTTGAAAGAAAATTTCAAAATAAGCATTACAAAACCTCAATATTTACTTTGTTTTAAAACTGCAGAATTGAATTTCAAATTCAGATAACAAAAATTATTTTTTCATTACATTATAAAGTATTTTACAGAAATATATATTAATAGAGATAACATCTTCAAATAATTTTGTTTCTAAATCACTAATACTTGTTATTCATTTTTATGATTATAAACAAAGATTTATAATTCGCTAAAGAAAATTTGTTCATAGTTAGCTTAATTATTAAATAATAATTGAATAAGAAATATATTATTTCTTATTCAAATATTAAATATTTTTAAGTTTTAATATTTTAATTTAAATTTACTGTATTTCTAAAACACTTATATATTCTTATAATTTTTTAATTATTATTATTGTATATTAACTGAAGATGGCTAAGGAAGCCAAAAACATTATTGAATTGTAAATGCTTTTTCTTTACATAATAAAATGTAACCTGTTGAAGGTTTATATATGTTTTGTAATTACAACTATATGATTTTTGGTAAAAAATTTTTTTAAACAAGCATTTCATGAGTTCTCAATTTTTCACCATATACATTATTTTCTTGCTTGAAACTGTTTTTGCATTATTAATTTTCATATGTAGTTTTTCTGTTTTTAGTATAAAATTTATTTTACCAAATTCACAATAGCAGAAATTTTGAAGGTATCATGAATACTGCAGTTTCAAACTTAGTATCAAGGCTGAAAATTACAAATTTGCATTGAAATTTTAAATTTTCGATACAAAAAATAAAGTATTTTAGATTTTTGGTAAATATCACGATACTGAATTATTCAGCAATGAGTAGTTATTAATATCAAGGTTCACTTAAATACAAAATCATTTATTACACAAGGACGATTTCTATATCCATTCTCTCTCAAAGTAAACAGATCGATTAACTAATTTAAATTGAAGAAAGTTTCCAAAATATACCAAAACAGTTGTTTTGTACGAGTACTTTTAAGACAACAGAATCGATTATTGGCGCGCTTGAAACTATTGGAGTAATAATTATTAATTCTAAACAAGTCCTATTACTGAAAGATATCTTTGAAACTGTTTTGGAAATATTCAGCTTAAAATAATGTACCATGTTTTGGCCTAAATCATTTTTTGAGAGGCTAGGATTTGGAAATCGAACACAATTAATGATTGAATTATAAACTAATAATAACATTTATTATTAAAACAGAATTCCAACGTACATCACACTTATTACAAACGTTTTGTCTACTATCTCAGCGCTCTCTATTAGATTTTATACACTTACTGAAATGCAAAAGAAAAAAATCAAAATTCAAACTTCATTAATTTTTTATAACTTTAAAAATACTACTTAAATTAATTACTAACTAATTCTGATTTTTTTATTTAATTTAATAAGTTATATAATTTTTTTTTAATTTTAAACATCAGTAGTAAATAACGGTGGTGCTGCCGTAGTTTACATCAGTTTTTCGAAAGACAGTAAAGGTACAGTATGTGGTATTTGTTTCAATTAATTTAGTGGTATGTTGCTGTTATATTTTTTACTTAAAAATACTGTCTGCTTTAATTTCTAAATAGATTAGTACTTTAAAGATCAATTTTTCAATATATATAATTTATTTTGCGATTAATCATTAACATAACAAAATCGCTAATTCTCACTCTTCAAACTGATAAAGATTGTTGAATATTGACATAATTAAGACATTCAAATGGCTAAATGGTAGATTATCTGCTAGTGGAATGTAAGAACCGTTATATCGCGCGGCATCACACTATACAACAGGCTTTTTTAATGAATATATACATACTTCCCAGACCACGTGTAGAGAAACTACATTGTGGTCCGAGAAACGTATGTACAGGTAGGCCTCGATTAGTGCGAGTTCGAATAATGCGATATTCGATTAGTGCCATGCCGAATATCTCCTTTTCGTTTTCCATTTTTGATACGATACCAAAAAAAACAACTGCAGAGAATCAAAAAAAATTTTTTATAAATATACCTTGAAATGTCAGCTGTCGAAATTATAATGACAATATGACTTAGAATGAAATACAACTAATGCCACTTGTGGGAAAAAATGAAATTACTTTCCGAACAACCAATATATTATTGCAGATATATACAATTTCTAATATATTTTTCTATTCTTATGCAAATTTGAAATATGACATTTTTATTGTTTTATTGAAAAAGAAATCTAATCAGTGTAATCCTTTAAATAATTGAATTATTTTGTATCTGTTAGTTTTAATAAAATTCAATCTGACCCTGCTAATATGCGGTAGTCAGGGTCCATGGTTAATAAATTGTGGGTTAAGTGAACCTCGAGTTACAGTATTAATATAAATTGAGTGATAATATTAGTTCCAACATTGACATGAATTTTCTGTGAGATTTAACCAACCCAACCAATACAAATGATAGAATGTGCAACTAATCTCACTGATCTCGAGATTTAATGACAAAGATGTTTAGGAGTGATATCACAAGCGATTGCTTATCAATGTAGCCCACAAAACCGCATGTTAAGCAGACTTGCATGTTAACAGGGTCCGACTGTAATTATCATAATAAAAACTAAATTTAATTTAATTATTATAATAAAAACTAAATTTTAATACTGTCTGATAAAACACATTAATTTTTCAATTTATAAATTTTAATTATTAGAAAATTAGATATTTTTTAAAATTTATCAGAATCAAAGCTTTTAAGAATTACAGATAAATTTATGATCAATATTTGAAGAATGTTTTATAATTTTTAAATAATAAATAAAGCCACAATGATTGATATTTTGATTTTGTTAGATTTAAATTCAAAAATCACTTTACATTTAGCAGTTTGGAAATTCAAAATCAGATATCAAGAAATAAGCTAAATAGGTAATAACTACCATAAATTATTGTATTATAGTATGCAGTATTTTATTTGCATTTAATGCTTTTGGAATGTTCTAACACTAATAGATGATAAATGGTTGCAACTTTCTGGTATTCAAGAATTGATTTTGAAATTTTTACATTGTAATTAATGAGAAATAAGTTTCTGTTTATGAATTTTCATTTAACAAATAGTTTCTGATGTCTCAGTTATCTTCATTACTGAAAGGAAACTTATACTATTAAAAATCCATGATTTTTAATTCAAAATATAAACTGAATATGGTTAAATTTATTATATAGGTTATAGGCCAGATTTTTATAAATCACAAATCTCCCTGATTTATGAAAATTCAGCCTATATTAATTCAATTTTATGTGAAAGATTTTTATGTGCAAAATATTTTTTAAAAATTATCTTCATAATTTAAATTACTATATAAATTCTGCATTGAAATAATTGTTATGACATTACTATAGCAATAATTATTATTACTTGCAATAACTTTATTATTGATACTGAAAACTAATAAAATTATTGTATACAATAGTTATATTATATATTTGTCTATAATAAACTATACATATAGCATAGAATGATTTTAGTTTTACCATAATGAAGTATTTTCAATTATGTAGTTTTTCTTCAGTTAAAACCATAATTTAATTTTAAATTAAAGTTTTTGATGATTTTTCTATTTTTATAGTTTTTATTTTATAAGTTCTAATATAAAATTCAAAATATAGGAAAGTTTCTAATTCTACATAATACTAAGTATAGAATTTCTTTAAAAAATTTTTCTCTTGTTGGTTTAAAAAATAAACAGAATACTGTAAAAATTGAATATGGGATTAAAAATTATGGAATATTAAATTACATTATTGTATTTTCACCTCATCCAATTGATAACACATATCATTCAGAAGCTTAAATACAGGTAGGCCTTGATTAGTGCAAGTTCGAATAATGCGATATTCGATTAGTGCGACTTTAAATTTGTTATTATAATTAATAAATCTCATGCCAAACTTTTCAAAGTGTTGGAGTACATTTAAAAGATGTTGTTTATGCTCATGGCCAATTATATGTTGCTTTTTCAAGAACTAAATCTGAAAATAAATTGAAAATATTTTCAATGTGAAAACAGCAAACAGGGAAGTTTACTGAAAAATGAAATATATACAAAAAACATTGTATATCCTAAAATTTTGGATTAACATCCAAAACTTTTCTTACTGTTTATACATTTTAATAAATTATAGATTTAATATATCGTCTAATGTTTCCAATTATTATTATGAAACATTTGATATATTTTATAGTCTATTAAAATACTTTGAAATTGTGTTTTTTTTCTTAATTTCTTAAACATTTTCAATCCCATATTAACTGATGTAATTCTTTTTTAATATTGATATAGATAATATACTCTTTAATTTTTTTTTTATTTTACCCGTCATTTTTGACGGGCATACTTACTAGTAAATAATAATAAGTCAGTCAGGAGGGTAACATATATAAAGTTCAATAAATTACAATTTTTAATTACAATATTATAGACTTTCTTTTGCTATCTTCAGTTTGTTTTGCATCAACAAGTTTGTCATATTTGGGTTCAGAATATGCATTAAAATCAGTGAAGCAAATGTGAATGCAATATATTTTGCAGTGGCTTTCAGCCTTGCAATATATTTACTAATAAATGTATTGCATTCTAAAATCTCATTAAACTCTTGCAAATATCATCTGGTATGCATTGCCTTTATTAAAAATGACATCAAGTTGGCATCCTGCTGCACTCCATTGTGAAACTTGATCATGACGTCAATTTGATGTAATTTTTTTGACAAAACAATGCAGGCTAGATGGTATTCATAAGAATTTAAAACTAGCTTAATAATTCAATTCTCAAATATTAAATTGAAAAGGGATCAAATCTAAATACCATTTTTTTCTTTTTATATTATTGGTGGTGGCTTTGATACTAAAGCAGACAAAATTTGAAAGAACAGCTTAAAATATGTATATTTATAAAAATTTTTCATGACTTATTACAGCTAGAAAAATGCACTTTATATAATATTAAAGAATATTTTAATTGAATTGAAAGCATTGCTTATATGATCTCATAATATATACTACCACTAAGTTTATCCCTCTAATTGCTGAAAATTGAAAAAAATTTTCAAACTGCACAATGCTTATTTAAGATACCATTATGAAGTTTTCACTGTCAGATAGAACATTCAGAGATCATTCTAGAATGTGCCTCCTTAATAGTTTATACCGGTTTTTATTATATTTTTGGTTATGGCATATTTCCAGGCCGTCAGGAGCCCATCTTTGTCCCTTTCATTCACTATGTTTTCATGCCGGCTTTTCTCATATATCATTATTTTTGAAGAAACCAGCCTATAAAAGAGGGAGAACGGTCTTTGAAGCTCTAAGAAACGTCAAAGATGACTATAATAAACAGGAAGGCTCAGGTATTTATAAAATCCGCTCCTGAACAACGATGCAAATAAAGAAGAGATATATATAGGTGCTACAACAAGAAACCTAAGAGACAGGTTAAAAGAACAAACATAACATCAGTGCAGGAAACCTAATGACAGCACTTTCGAGGCAGGCTTACGAGGCAAATGTTAAGATAAAATGGGAAGAGGCTGAAGTTATAAAAACGGTAACACACTCTGAGGAAATATATACAGCGGAAAAAAAAAAGATATACGAGAAAAGCCGGCATGAAAACATAGTGAATGAAAGGGACAAAGATAGGCTCCCGACGGCCTGGAAATACGCCATAACCAACTATAGTCAAAACATATCAAATGAAGAACTCCTAATATATATGTTATCATTATATATATATATAATGATAAGACTGTATTTAAGTGTTTGTTTGATACAAAATGTAACAATCATACAGTTTGTGCAATCTTTTATAATTCTAACTATTTAGTAAATACAAGAGGCAATCAAGTATGCATTTTGGCAGTCATATGTACTAGTCTGCTTTCCCACTTGGGCTATTGTTTCAATTGCAGGAAAATTTCCTGTGTGCTCTGTTTTAATTTTTTTCGTTATTTAACTCCTTTTGTTACATTTTGTATCAAACAAACACTTAAATACAGTCTTATCATTATATATATATATAATGATAACATATATATTCAGTACTTTTGGAGAACAAATAATATCCAAGTTACGAACAAAACTTACTTCTTTTCAAGAGGAAGGATTTTTAAGAGATTTATTGCATAGATATACTCAGTACTGGGATTTATTGCATAGATACCTCTAGGGATCTACATTTTGAAATAATACCGATCCATTTATTATTGATGCATCAAGAAAGCATTGATTCCAGATTTAAATACTATTCTTGTCTGTAATTAGTGATAATAAAATAATATACGTCATGATAATGAAAAATTAAAATATTCAATAAATTCAATAATAAATGTAGATCCCTAGAGGTATTTATGCAATAAATCCCAGTACTGAGTATATCTATGCAATAAATCTCTTAAAAATCCTTCCTCTTGAAAAGAAGTAAGTTTTGTTCGTAACTTGGATATTATTTGTTCTCCAAAAGTACTGAAATTGCTTATGTAATTATCTGCTTATTGGGTTAAGCTGGCCCTGGATATACTAAACTTTTAACGCTATATATATATATATAATGATAAGACTGTATTTAAGTGTTTGTTTGATACAAAATGTAACAAAGTATCTATGCAATAAATCCCAGTACTGAGTATATCTATGCAATAAATCTCTTAAAAATCCTTCCTCTTGAAAAGAAGTAAGTTTTGTTCATAACTTGGATATTATTTGTTCTCCAAAAGTACTGAAATTGCTTATGTAATATATATTATAATTGGACCAATTAGATTCTTATTTCACAGATTTTAATAAAAAGTTTGATTATAAAGCAAGGATTTTTGTATAATCCCTCTGTTAACTAAACTCTGTTATCTTAAAATATTGCTATAATATGTTAGCTAACATGCAATTTTACATTATATTTGTTGTTAGAACATTCTGCTACCATAATACTTAAAATTTCTCAAAATGTAACAAAAGGAGTTAAATAACGAAAAAAATTAAAACAGAGCACACAGGAAATTTTCCTGCAATTGAAACAATAGCCCAAGTGGGAAAGCAGACTAGTACATATGACTGCCAAAATGCATACTTGATTGCCTCTTGTATTTACTAAATAGTTAGAATTATAAAAGATTGCATAAACTGTATGAATAAAATTATTAAAAATTGCTACATTTAATTTTTAATAAAACAAAAATTAATAGATGGTATATAGAATAGCAACCATCATGTTTACTTATAAAAGACTTATCTATTTCTGATCATATTTGTAATATAACAAATATGGCAGATTTATTCTTTGTTAAGAACAAAATAGTAGATTGTGTGACTGGCATACAAGTGCAAGAGGAATATGCTGTAACTTGGCTTACAAATCATATTGTGAATCAAAAAAATTTATATAAGCTATTTTATAATAATTTTTTATTTACACAATTTCTTGGTAATGTATATATAAAGTAATTCAAAAAATAACTTGTTTAATCAGTTCAAAATAAATAAATCTAATAATAATGCAGCTAAAGCAATAATATAAATTTTAATCAAAAATCAAACTTGTTCCAACCTGAAACTAAACTGGGAATCTTCAGAATAATGAATAAAATGATGAATAATTGAATACTAAACTACTGGAGTTTAATGCATAAATAATTATTTAAATATACATTGGATTTGCATTTTTATGCTTAACTTTTTTTATTTATATGCATGTTATAATTCTTATCAAATATAAATAAAAATAAAATGATATTAAAAAAGTTCATTAAAAGATTGATATAAATAATATTTAGGTCTACAGTTAAATATATTTTATAACTAAGACATACATCTTCAACAGTATCTTGAATATCTTGATATGATGGCATTTCTTCTTCTTGCAATATTTCTAAATTAGGTAAATTTTCTTCTACCCATAATTCTGGTTCTGTCACTTCTGCAAAGACACAATCAAATATTTTAACACTTTATTCATCAAGAATTATTTTATATTTGCTTTTTAATATTTAAGAGGTAAAAAATAATAATAAAAGTTTAGTGAAAACTATTGTTGTAGGATTTTGAACCAAGTCATAGGAGTTGGGACTCAGACCACACAGGTGAAAATCAAAGTCATTAACATTGTTTAAAAGGAATCAATAGCCTTTGTGTATTGGAATTAGTAATCAAGTTAATCATTTCATTGACATGATTGCCTTCTTTATTGGCTTGTTTTTCTCTTCATATATGGATTAGTATATTAATTAAGAAGAAAAAGATAAATAAACCTTTGAGCAGAAAAGTGAAGGAGACTGAATACAGATATGACAGGAATGATATGGAGAGTGAGAATTTAATTTGGAAAAAATAGAAAGATCTGAAGAATTACAAGTTTATATATATATATAAAATCGGAAATGATGAAAGCACCCAGTCACTAAACTGATATCAGCAGAAAAATTTGGCATTCATAGTATATCTTATAATTTTTACTAACAAAGAGAAGATAGAATATTTGAATAATTACAATTATGGAAAACCGAAACAACTTTATAATAAAATAGCTGATTTGTTTACAAATTACAAACAATACAAAAACAAATTAAAAATAAAAAGAAGTTAGATAAAAAGTATCGCAAAACAACTTCATAAACATATCACAGAATTGAAAAATAAAAATTTCCACCTTATGTTTAAACAAGTATGATATTTTTTTCCATAAAACCATTACAAATTTTACAATGATAGGATTCTTATGTTTTTCAAGGCTGTTGTGCCAGCCTTGAAAAACAAGAATCCCCTCCTTTCTCTCCACTCTGACAAACAAATGTTATCCCTAATCATTTAAGTACAAGGGTAATTTAACTTAAACAGCAGTCAGCACCTCCATTGTTAAATTTATAAAGAAATTATGGCGAACTGAAATATGATAGTGTTTTTTTAATCAAATGAGATCGGATTACAAAATAAATATTGAAAAAACACAAAAACTGATAGAATAGCAGATATTTTTGAAGTTAGGAGAAAACATTTGAAGGAATTTGTTAGTATTTCTTCAATCCTATATATTAGATAATTTATGCAAATTAATGTATCAAATTGATAACGTGTGACTGAAGATAATTACAGATGCACCTGATAATTACAAGCGTCAGTAGCTGGATTAAAATAAATTTTAATATATTATAAGCCTATGTATTTTTTAATTAAACATGTTTTAGAAGAAGAAAGTTTAAAAAAAAAAATGTTTTCATGAAATATCATTATAGTTTTATAGAATAAACTTTGAGAAATACAATTTTTTCTTTAATTCTTCTCTTTTAACAGAAAATTTTTGCTAACATAAAAAATTTGCACATAAATTTTTGCTAACATAAATTGCACATTTATCAGTGTGTTCAAATAATGAATTTGTTTGAGTAACTGCCTAAGAAGCAATGCATATTGCCTAACATTAAACAGATATTTGTAGCAGTAATTTTGATTTTTTATCATGGTGAATAGAATAAAATTTGCATTACCAAAATTTTTACAAATTTCAATTTTCAGATTGCTGCATTCTTCAATGATCTGAAGTAGTTCAGATTTGATCTTAAGATGTACAACATTTTGCTTACATGTTTTCTTTCCATATTTAAGATGTCATCCCAAAAAGAATTGTATCTGTTATCAATTGACATAGTTTCAGTTTCAAAATTTGAAGCTGTACTATAGTCGACGACAACATCACGAGTCAGTATTAAGTGTATGGGGAACATTCTATTCACAAGTTTGTAACCGTGTATTAAGGCACGGAACAGTCAATTTTAGTTTAAAGGGTAATACCACCAGTAAGAAGATATCCTTTCCAGGAAGTGTGCATATTTTCGCATTGTTAAATGTGATAGAAAACTTTGCAGGATATATTTATAATAGATTGTTTTGTTGCAAAATAACCTTAATAAAATCATATTTGATATATTAACAATGTTTTCCATCACGACTAAGGTAACGTGGAAAATTAAATTATATATTTAATGCTCTTATTGATAATTTATACAATTAAAAATCAATTTTACGAAGAATATTTTATTTTCATTTTTTTAATTATATTCAGCAATACTTTGCTTAATCGTGAAAACAACGATAAAATCTTATTGAATAGAATAGAATTTAATCGAACAAATTACAAGTCTAATACAATTCCTGTGGCCAATGAAACGAATCCTTTTTCATGGCACAGGGAGAGAATAACTGATTTTATTCAGATAGTTCTTCAATCCCACTTAAATCACTACAGGTATCTGTAGCCTCTTTATCTGAAACATGTATTATTAATTTTTCATCAATAATATGATCTGCAATTCCGTCATCGTGCCAGAACTTTTCTTCCACCTTCTTAACATGCTTAATATAGTTTGACCAATTTTCAGCCGTAACATTTTGTAATGCTTCTGGTATAAGTTTTTCCACTTCTGCCATTGTGAAAGATACGTTATTTGCAGTGAAAAACCCTTTGACTTAGCTCCACACATGCACTATTGGGTTGAGTTCGCAATGATAGGTGGGTAAGTGAAGGACTGTGTGCCCATGCAAGGCTGCTGTTGTATCAATTCTGAAGGCAGAAAACTGATCTTTCACTGAATCCAATATTTCCAACAATTCTATCTTAGCCTTGGGTCTTGGCCGAGATAGTGGTAAGAGAGATAGAGGGACAGATTCATAACTCTATAATCTCTGATGCGGTTCTATACTACTGATACGTAGACGATATATTTGTGATGTGGAAGAACTCCAGCAAAGCAAACGACCTAGTGGACCATTTCTCCAAAGAGCAGTATGGACTTAAACTCAAAATAACAATGGAGAATAAGAACGAAACCAACTACTAGACGTAAAGATCTTTATAACTACAGAAGGGATAGAAACCACAGTCTATGTAAAACCAACTGCAACACCAGTGCTAATCCCCAGGTGGTCTTTCGACCCCTGGACGTATAAGAAAGCAGCGTTTGTGGCGTACTTTAAAAGATGCTTAACACACTGTTCAAATATGGTCCACAGAGAAAATGAATTAAAAAGGATATATAAATGGGGGCAAAAACATGGATATAGTATAAAATTTATGAAGAAAATTTACAAAGAACAGAAAGCTATAACGGAAAGTAATAGTAGAACACCTAACCAACAAGCTGAAATGAATATGAATGATCCCTTAGTATATCCCTGAGAAGATCCTATCCCTATCCCATTTAGATTACATAACAATAGAATGGTAAAAAGAGTGCTTAAAAGTAACAACAACAGGTTCACGTATAAAAGAGCACCCACGATTTTTAATATCCTTAGGAATGATAAACCAAAATATAATGATGAGTATAAGTCGGGAGTGTATAGAATCCCAATACAAAACATAGAAGATAATAGAGAAGAAGTTTATATAGGAGCTACCGCGAGAAACTTTAAAGAAAGATTGAGTGAGCATAGAGACAACATAGCCAAGGGCAATATGGCCACTGCCTTGGCCCAAAGAGTGTACACAAAAAGATATTAGTGTAGAATGGCAAGAGGCGAAAATTATCAAATCAGTACAAAATAGAAGGAACTTAGCAACGGCAGAGAAAATCGAAATCTTGAAATCACACAACAAAGAGAATATAATTAATATTAAACAAGCTGAAGAAAGAAGCAGTGCCTGGAAATACATGGTAAAGAAAAGTGGCTAGAGACGATGAAGAATATAACTGGTTACTGATATGATATGTTGACTATTATTTCCCTTAAGTTGGTCTGGACGCCCAAATCAAGTTTTTTGTTGTCAACCTTGCCTGTATATCTGACTTTCGCGTTGATTTGGTAGGAATGTTCTCAACACGCACTGAATGATACGACGCATTGTCTAAAATAATGATGCTGTTGGGTTGAATGTTTGTCAAAAATTTTTTTTTAAACCATTTCTCAAAAAAAAAAAAAAAAAAAACTCATTCATTTCATTGTGGAAGTCAGCAGAATTTTTCTTTGACCGAAAATGCATCTCCACACCCGGAACAAAGCCAACTTCGCTCCCTGCATGAATCAATATAAATCTTTTGCCTTTTCCTGAGGGAGCCCATAAACCTGTAGACAAGCCTCTTAAAAATGCGCTTTGGCTATCTGTTACTGTTGAATCTTGCCATATAATGCTTTTTGTATGCCCTGCATTTACCCAGGTTTCATCTAAGTAATAAATTGTCCTTCCCACCACACGATATTCTCTGATAGACTGAATATATTTCCGTCTCCAGATTACGATATCATCTCGCTCAATTAAAGAATTTGTATGCTTGTGTTTACAGTAAACAAAACCAATATCTTTTAAAATTCGTTGGAATGTTGTAAGCGTAAGGGTTGGCAAGTCGTTATCCTCATTAACTTCTTTCAAAACTTTCCAAGCAACTGGAATTTCATTCCTTTTATAGAAGCTGTGCACCTTCAAATGAATCGCTGACAATGTAAAATCATCATACCTCTGAAAACGAGTATGTTTTCCTTTTGCCGACTGTGGTTTGCGACAAGGGGAAGTCAACTTTCCACCACATCTAATCCTATACACCATTCTTTCAGAAATGCCGGTTAACTGTGCTGTACGACTTGTTATGAAACTTACTGAAGCTTATTGATTTTCCATTCTCAGTTTTGAATAAACATTCATTACAACTTGCTTAATTTGACGAGAAATCTTATTACCTTTCAAGAACGATTTATAATTACAACTTTCCGTCATCGCAGATATGCTGCAATGTGCAGAATATTTTTGTGCATCTAATCGTCTACATATGATTATATTTTACTGCATGTTTAATATCTTTATTTTGTTCATCACTCATAGCTTATTCTTCCTGAAAACTCTCTAATTGTTGCAATTAAATGGCAATTTACTGTAATTTCGTGATTAGTTTAGTGAACTATATAGTCTTAAGTGTAGTGACACAAACGAATTTCATCTCTCCCATACACTCAATACTGACTCATGATGTTGTCATCGACTATAGCATCTATAATTACTGTTAATTACACTCCTCTTGATTACATGGGAGAAGTCTAATCACTTGTTCATTTCAACTCAAAAGGGAAGCTCAGTATTACTATTGGTTTAAATGGCATTTAATTTTAATTCTTGGGTCTTAAATAATTTTCATGAATTACCCATTTTGTATTAACAGTATTTTAATACAATAATAAAGAATACTTTTCGGCTGGGGGACTTTATCAGTAAATCATCTGATCTAGCATTTCAAATATTCTTCATATCCAAAGATATAACACTGATGTCAATTTGAATGCTTTATATATCTCATGATTTTAAAGAAGAGTTTCTTCAGAAGCACAATAATGTATAATCAAAAAACTTATAGAAAATATTGTATCAACTAGAAAGATAGACCATAAGAAATGACTTAATCAGAGAAAATAGCAAAGGTTTTCATAAGCATTCAAAAACTTCTTTCAGTTCAAGGTCCAAGAGATTTTAACCATCTGCCAACTTTCAAATCAGCCTCTATTAGACACACTTTTCATAACTTCTGATCTTATCATTTATCATATTGAAAGGGTCATCACATCTTAAGTTGAGCATACTACCTCTGATGATATTCCAATTATCTCTTATAAAAATAAATTCTTCATCCATAGAATATCTTGTATCTCTTAATTTTATTAATTCAGAAAATAGAATTCTATAGTATTGAATTTATTGTGAAATTTACCTTTTTCTTCTAGTTTTAAATCTTCAGTAAAAACCATTGGTAATTCCTCAGCCTGTAATTCACCATGACTAGTTTCCAAATCAGATATTATACCAATAGACCCTAAAGAAAAAATTATATCATAAAATTTATTTAATAAATGGATTAATTTGATAACTTTAGTATTAATATATGAAAAATTATTAATTACACTATTTACTTGAACCATTTTTTATTTATATAATAAAATTTTAATAAATGTTATTTTATGAATAAACGTCTTAAGCTAAAACTTCACAAAATTGCTGTTTTGTGGTATTTATTGAACTTTCTAATAAATATTAATGTTTAGACTCAAATCTGATGAATCCATATTAAATATGAATAGCTAATTTAATATTGAACTAATTGAGCTATGATATATCAGAATTACAATTTTAATAAGAATAAACATAAAAATAAAATAATTTTCTTCTTTTTTCAATATTACGGTATCTGAGGTAAAGGTTTCAACAGTATTTCTATTGAATAATGAAATAGAACTGTCAGTCAGATTTCTGCAAATAATTTGCAGATAGCACAGAATATCTATAAGCTTATTTTATTAATGTAGTATCAGCAGAATTTAAATTTTTGAATTTTTCTCTAAATTTTTAAAATATTAATTTTTAATTGAAAAATATTAATGATGTAAATTTTAAAGTAAAAGAAAATAATAGTATAAACTCATCATTCAACATTCAAAAATGTCATAAGTATGGTCTTGTAGGATTTCAGACAATCTTTTCTTCCATATATGGGATACAGTGGTGCCTCACAATTCAACGTCCTGCAATTCGACATTTGAGTTTCACAGGTTGGCACATGTGCATGCATGGAATTGTGTGATGTCATTTGCTGTTTGTCAATTCTTTTTGGGCTACTTTGGTGTCTTTCCATGTTGTTTGTGTTAATTTTCAATTCTACATTTTTCAGAAAGTAAAAAACATGTAACAATTAAATTCATTATTGATTACTGAAGTGAAATAATTGCATATATAACTCAATTTTATGAAATCAACATGTTTTTATATAATTGCCTGATGTTTCTCATAGACAACAGTTGTGTGTGCTGTATCAAATAAATTTCTTCTTAGTTAATTGACAATTTTCTGAAAAAATGATTTAGAAAGAGTTAATTTTTTTATTGTTCACTTCTGTATCAAATCGTACATTTAGACAAATTATAATAAAAACGATTTAAAACTGTCAAAAAATGTGCTGCTTATAGAGCAATCAGAAAAGAATGTAAGTTTAAAAGTTTAGAAATATATTTTTATCAGAGTGTTTTTGTGGATCAAGCATGAAAACAATTTTTTTAATATATGTAGTATGAGCTCAATTCAATAAGAATGATGCTTGGGCTATTATCAATAGTTTTTTTTTATACTAAATTTGAAATTCTTATTTAAAAAAGTTTTATTTATTACTAAACAAAATTACAGTACATAGACATAGCTTCCTTTGACTTTTTAAACGGTTTTTGACCTTTGTCAGCTTAACTCAATGTAAATATAATTTTAAAATTACTTATGTTTTTTATTAGTAAACAAATATACTTTGCTAATATTTAAAAAACTGTCAAGGTTGATACAAGATAAATAGTTACGGTTGCCATAAAACACGAAGTAAATATAACCTGGTTACACGTACTTGATGCACTGTACATGAAGTAGTGGTTGATACCAACTGCTACATCCCGACTGGATCAATACCTTTACCTGTATATACCCATATTTGTTAAATGATGTCATCTATTTTGTGTGACATCATAGAATAGTGATTGGGCCGATTCTTATAAGCACACCTACTTTAGTACCCCAAGGTCATTTGAAGGTCGAATCTGCACATCTATGTCAATCGACTCTTGTTCAGGGTCGGAAAGCGCTGTCTTCACGGTCGCCATCCCAGTTCAAGGACAAACCTCGACGCTTCTTCCGTGTTGCGGCCTTGGATCGAAAGCCTCTATTCCCTGGTTACAGATGTCATTTAACATTTTTATTATAAACATTGTATCGTTTTCATTTTCTTCTATTTACATATACTATATATTTAGCATTTATGTATTTTCGCGAAGAATAAATATCAATAAGCTGATTTTGATCAATTGGAAAAGCATTAAAAAGTTTTAATAAAATCTGTATATTTAATTATTAAAGGTCATGTTCAGAAGCTATTATTATTATGCGAACTGGTTTTTATACTCCCGAACAAGTGGCTTCACTACGTAATAAAGGAGCATTGCTGGTTTGCATCAAATTTTCGATAGAATTAGTTCTACTTTTAACGTATATTTTAACATTGTTTGGGAATTCATTAATAAGAATGATAAGAAATTTACCACCGATAGAAATTTACATGGAAATTTATCAAAGAGCGCCATCTTTCGTTTAATAGGAAAATTTATCTTTCTTGTGTTTTATCTGCAATGATTTTATAGGTTATTATGTCTGTAGGTCGTTACTAGTAAATAAAACGTGTCTGTGTCATTTTTACCGTTATAGAAATGCTGACTGGAGGTCAAATAAAAGAAAATGAGAACGTTAGTATTTCTAATTGGTACACATTACCTTTACACAAGGTTATGTTTCGTACAAATGTAGCACAAATCGTTTAGATTTAGGTTGATTCCAATATAAATCTATAGTTCCAACGAGGACACAAACGCCTGATTGATTATTTCCCATTTTTATTTATTTAAAATTTAGCTAGGAACATATTTACTTTCACTTTAATTTATAAACTAGTAAACCAGTTGCAGCTATGCCAGCAATAAAAGAATATGTTGTTAATCAGTGATTGATTTTAATATAATTTAATGGTTTCAAAATTTATAATAGGCAAAATTTCTTTATCATTAATTATATTTTGTATTATCAATCAAGAGAATATTTCTTTATAAAAGTTAATTATGGAATTTTCGGGATGATTGGAAAGATAAAATTACAAATTATCTGAAACACTTGCTAATGATGCTATAACATATAATTGATCATTAGAAAATAAACACACACATTATATATATATTTTAACTCCAACTGAATCCAATGATTGGCCTTGAATCTTATTGTGATTCCAAATGTTGATTTCATCAGGAACTATCTTTTTTTTCCATTCAAATGGAAAATCATGATCACTTGATTTATTCTGGGAATTAAAGCATATTTGCCAGTTTTACATACACTAATAGGTCCCGTACCAATCATTTTCTCAATGATTAATTTAGAGTCATTGTATAATCGATTTGCTGCTGATTTATTTCTTAGCAGCATGATAATTATTCCGCATTTTAAATCGAATTAATGAGAAGTCCCAGAAATTTCTATTGAATTTAAATACTCTGCTGGGACTGTAGCTTCTTGTTGCTCGTTTGAAAGAGTATCTTTCTTGACGCACTATAATGAATTCCCTTATCTTCCTTATCATCATTAGATGACCTTACAAATTAGAAACAGCAAATTTCAATTTTGCTTTTTTGACGCGAAAGTGTGATATCACAACATAGTGAATCTAAAGCCATTTGTTTAAGTTAAAAGAATTTTACGAAGTTAGATTCTTTTATTTTAACTTACCAAAATGTATAATTATCATCCAAGAGATTTTATAGTGATGCCACAAATTGAAAAGTATTTTTTCATTTATACATATATTTTATGTATTTGAATCTATCAGATAATAAATAAACATAATGTAACATTTTTGCTAGTGTATAAATATGTAAAACAATAGCAAGGCCTTTGAAGGAGTATTTACCAATAAAAGTATAATCTCTCCGGGTTCGAAATATTCTTGCACCCAACTTATTTTTGTATTCTTCGTGTCTATTACTCATTTTTTGCCGTTTTATTACTGTCCGTTTACCTTAGCGATAACCAATCTATGCATGGTTATTGTTGTTGTTTTGAGCGGGACCGATTAATTGTGGTGCCTGAGAAAGTTTTAAAAACAGCGCCTTTTAAAAATTTTTTGAAAAATTCTAAGTAATAAATAATAGAGCGTTTTAGCTTAAAGAGCGTTTTTTCGTGTCTTGAGCGAAATATAGTGTGGCCCACTCTGGCTCTCAACTTCATATAAAAATATATTAAAGATAATTTGCGGCGCAATAAACGACAAAATTATAATTATAATAAATCTTTAATTGAAAAAACACATTCTGTTTATTTTTAATTAATCTCAATTTTAGGCCCCCCGCGCAAACATGCAATTATCAGTCGGTCAATTATTTAATTGCAAAAGTGAGAACAAAGGACTCCTATTGTTTAATTCGCCAACAAAAGAGTTGCTAGTGAGCGCAGTCTCATAGGAGTCATTTGTTCTCACTCCTGCAATTAAATAGTTGAACAGTTGATAATTGAATGTGGGCGAGGGGCCTTATAGCAACTGATAAAACACAGTCAGAATATTTCCTTCTATTTATGTATTATTACGAATTTTGCCACATTAATATTTTTTGTTCTTCATTATACAATTCATATTTTTACAATTGATTTTGGCGCCTGAGGCGGTCGTCTAGCCGCCTCACCTATGGAATCAGCCTGCTGTTACTTCTACAACGATGATGTATAGTAGTCATCGTGAGGGATTTTTACCAACTATCGAATTTTGACACGTGACTGTAGATTGTATCTCGACAAATGGGGACATTTCTTGTATCTTATAGGAACCTATAGGATTCACAAAGGATCAGAGATCAAATCGATATTGTTTTCGATATATATATATATATATATATATATATATAGACATATGTGCGAGATGTATATTAATGAGATCCCGATATAGGAGGAGCCAATGCTCGAAGTTGAGTTTTTTTTTAATCATTGGAAAAGAAATAAAATTTAAAAATATCTCTCCGATGGAGGAAACTGACCCTATTAGCAGCTCACTGAAGTGAACTCAATCAATATATGATACCTAGTACTGTATATATGTTAATTTAGACCATGGGGTTGCGATTACCGATGAAAAATAAAATAGTTCGAATTTTCACCAGCAGAAAAAATATGGCGCTTTATGGATGAAAAATGTATCCAAAAATGCAGCATTATAATAATAAGACTATTATTCAAAAGCAGTTAGAGGTGTGCTCCATCTAAGGTTAGTAAGGTTAAGCCGCCATACCGCACGAAGTTAGATTAGGAATTGTCCCGTACCTGAGAGCGACCACTTATAGACCTCATCACAGGCTGGCCAACCATGATGGGATCAACCGGAGGGTTGAAGGATGGGGTGCTCCATCAAAGCCGATTTCATGCTGGATACGTAACACTGCGTGATCAATGTCGATCGAATCTCCAGACTTGAATATCTGTGATTTCTGGCTATGGATATTTGAAAGATCGAGTCTATCTAATAGTAGTGTGTAGCTGATCTGAAGGCAAGCATAAATCAGCATACAGTAGACATTTCCCAGGAAATGCTTCGAGCGACCATTCATCACGCAGTGTCACGTATCCAGTATGCAATTGACTTAGATGGCGTATTAGGCACAATAAGCACGTGCCTAGGGGTCCCAAAAGCAGTTTAAAATTACTAAATTTTATAATTTTAAAAACTTGTGTATATAGGCCCCAAAATGTCTTAATTCGGCGCTGGCCGCATCAGGACCGGGGCTCAAAATTTGGGATAAAAAAACAGTTGCATCAAAAATTACTGCTCCTGTCTGGGAAAGATATGCTTAGTTAAATTACATTGTCATATTTATATCATTTCTTTTCCAAAGTTCAATCGTGTTTGAATTTATTGCACAGGAGTTGGAACTATGTAGAGTATAAATGAGATTTGGAATTTCCCTGCACAGAAATGGGGATACATGTGCGAGATGTATATTAATGAGATCCCGATATAGGAGGATCCAATGCTCGAAGCTGAGTTTTTTTTTAATCATTGGAAAAGAAATAAAATTTAAAAATATCTCTCCGATGGAGGATTATATTTTCGATCAAAATAAGAATACGTAAGATGATTCAAGAATTCATAAGTTTCATTGATTTATTTCTGTTTGTTTTTAGAAAAGCTGCGGTCTCTGCAAAGACGGCACCAGGATTGTAGAGGACAGGGATCGACATGCTGAGCAATCTCAAATTTTTCCAGATGTAGGGCCAGAAACTTGAACCTGGGTCCTTCAGAGTGGAAAGTCGATCGTATAGATATACCAATAGAACCGCCTAATTTTTTTTTATATTTAGGTGTCTTGAAAAATAGTTGTATTCATTAGAAAAAGTTTAAACCACCTATTTAGTGTACTGAATTTCAGCTGATTGGCTGCGTGGAAATGCTTCGACTTTTCATTCGGGAGATCCTGAGTTTGTTTTTTAGGTTCATCCTTGGAAATATTTATCATGGGGTTCGGGCCCAGCCATAGATTCCCATCCACCACAATCCGGTTGATTCTCCCCTGCAAGGATTGGCAGCCTGTGGAAGGGCTTGCTTTACCCCCCATTTGGTATTCTTAGTGAAAAGTGGCGTCAAAGTATAAAAGTGTACTATATTTAATATTCTAACAAAAGGCAATGGTGAGAGAGAGGAATTTCTTGGCCATACTGAAGGTAAAATATTTATTCATACAATACAGGTTCAATTAGGCATTATTAACATTTCAAATTTCAAGATTTGATTAGAGAAAAAATTTGCACATCATGCTATCCGTTCAATTATAAAAATTACATCGACAGATGGCACTGTAAAAATTTTTTGCTGAAAGCAATTTTCCAGATTGAAGAGTCGGCCGGATGGCGACGTGATAAAAGCATTCGCTTACCATTTTGACTTACTTTCAAGACCTTGACTTTTATCTTT